>JABUQX010019242.1:25000-32911 GCA_015478945.1 Trachelipus rathkii
CAAAAAAAATATATATCCGAATCTTGGTTTTAACAACATGACTCAAATTCTTTGCCAAGATTTCTCTGGTTTTATTTCTCTGTAGTGGGGTCTTCTTCGATCCTAATGAAGGTTTGATTTCCAATTAATATATATATATATATATATATATATATATATATAATATATAATATATATATATATATATATATATATTATATATATATATATATATATATATATATATATATATATATATTATATATATATATATATATCTTGTTTAAACATATATATATGATATCTAATAGAAATAATATACTATATATATATTATCAATAATATATATATATATATATATATATATATATATATATATATATATATATTATATATATAAGACGAGAGAGAGAGAGAGAGAGAGAGAGAGAGAGACGAGAGAGAGAGAGGAGAGAGAGAGAGAGAGAGCAGAAGCAAGAGAGAGTAGAGAGAGAGAGAGAGAGAGAGAGAGAGAAGAGAGAAGAGGAGAGAGAGAGAAGAGAATGCTACCAGTTTTTAAGTTTTTTTTAAGACCGTTATCGTTTTCGTCATTTGTGCTTACGGGCAAGATCAATGTTTGGGCTTTGGCTGAGCCCCATTTTCAAGCACCCCCCTAAGAATGACATAAAATCCGAAATTTTCAGGCCGATTTTTGACTATATAAACACCAAAATGTAAACTTTTTTTTGCCCTCTTATAATATCGTTTGTTTTCCAGGTTGCTTTTCTGTGTCTGTAGTCATTCTTTCAGAATTTTTAATTTTTTCAAAACCCATGTTTTTGAAATTCTTAGCATCAACTACCTGATTTTTTTCGAAATGACTTCAAACTTGAAATATGCATAGATAGGTCCATTACCTACAATAGTCAAAGAGAATACTTTTTCGATTTTTTTTGGGAAAAGTTTTTTTGGGGGTGGGGCCCTTTTTTTCAGCGTTTTCCATTTCCAAACCCCACTTTTTTTTATTTGAAAATGAAAAAATTGCGATATTTTTTTTTTTAATTCCTTAATACCGTTCATTTTCTTAAATTTTAAGTATGCAGGCGAGATGCATCTTTTTAATTACATAATTTTTTTGTATACTCAATAGAAATTTTTTAAAAAATTTTCCAAAAATTTTTTTTTGAAAGTTTGTTCCAAGAACAAATCCAAACCTAATGCATATACAAAGAAATTATCTAAGTAAAGAAGATGCATCTCGCCCGACTATACAAGCCCTGAAAATTTGATGTTGATCGGACAAAAATAAAAGAAAATAACGTAATTTTTCATTTCAAAATCAAAAAAAAAAAGTGGGTTTGGAAATTAGACAACGCTGAGCACAAAACTCAAAAAATCGAAAAAGTACTTCTGTACTTTTGTAGGTAATGGACCTATCTATGCATATTTCAAGTTTGAAGTCATTTCGAAAAAATTCTGGTAGTTGATGCCAAGAATTTCAAAAACATGGGTTTTGAAAAAATTGAAAATTCTGAAAGAATGACTACAGACACAGAAAAACACCGGAAAACAACGTTTAGAGGGCAAAAAAACTACCATTTTGGTGTTTATATAGTCAAAATCGGCTGAAAATTCCGAATTTTATGTCCATTTTTAGGGGGGCTGAAAATGGGGCTCAACCCGAGCCCAACATTGGATCTTTCCCTTAATTAAGGAGAGGGTCCAATTTCAGCTCCAGCAGCACCCCATTTTAGCCCCTACCTTAAAATGGACATAAATATTCTTATTTTTCAGACAATTTTGATTAAAAAAAAAAACTGTAGCTTTCTCTGACCTCTAAAAGGTCGTTTTCGAGTGTTTTTCTCTTCGTAGTCCATTTCTTTTTTTATCCGGATTTTGAAAATTCGATTTAAATAAATCTACAATCTTGAGTTATGCATAGATGTTTCATTTACCCCACTCCCCTCCACAAGATGTACAGATTAGATGATTGATTATTAACGCCTGATATCAGATATTGGTCCATATTGCCCAAAAAATCCCGTTTTTTTTTTTTTGGTTTGCAGATGAAAATTGCGATAATTTTTTTTATGTAAACGATTAGGTATGAAATTTATTAGGGCTTATGGTAGTCGGGGATATACATATTTCTTTTTTTATTTAGGGTCATTGTTTTGTATATACAGTTTATTTTTGGATTTGTCCCTGGAACAAATTTAAAAAAAAAAAATTTTTAGGGGACTTTACAAAAAAATTTTGTTTTGTAGTAATACAAAAAAATATATAAGTAAAAGACGTAAACATCACCTGCTATATACCGCCCTGAAATATTGATGTTGACCTCTGAGATAAGTGAAAAAAAACATACATATTTCACTTTTCAAAATTTTTTTTTTTTGTCCAGTGAAATATATATATATATTTTCTATATATATATATATATATATATATATATATATATATATATATATATATATAATATTATATATATATATATATATATTATATATATATACTATAAATATTATATATATATATATATATATATATATATATATATATATATATATTATATATATAAATATATATATTATATATATTATATATATATATATATATATATATATATATATATATATAATATATATATATATATATATATATAGTATAGTATATATATATATATATATTATATATTTATATATATATATAATATATATATAATATTATCTATAATTTATATATATATATATTATATCCTATATATATATATATAATAATATATATATATATATAATATATATATATATATATATTATAGCATGAGCGAACGTGCCGTTGACTGTATAGTGCACTTATTGTGCACTTTCGAAATGCGCATAGCGCGTCTCTTTTGTGTCGCTCAACATAGGAACGTTTTTTCTTAGTTACGCCGATCATGGATGATAACTCTCCGATCAATTTATAATTAATAACGTTATTAAAAAATTTAACGGCAAAGTATTGCCGAGCAATTAATTTTAATTACTCCGGAACAGGGGTCCGTGTCCTTATTTATAAGAAAATAAAACTGAAAAGAAACAGAAGCCGATTTTCAAGTCGGTCGCAAAGTAATGCTGAGCAATTAATACTAAACACTCAGGAACAGGGGTCCTTGCCCGTGTCCATGTTCGTGTCCGTGTCCGTGTCTTTATTTCTAAGAAAATAAAACTGAAAAGAAACAAAAAGTTTATTCCTCAATCTCCTCAGTAGCTAGCTCACTTAAGCTCGACCCAACAAGTCGACAGTGGTGACGTCAGAAGTGAAGAAGGATTCCAGGATTGAATCCAACGAACATCCAGAAACCTCATCTCCGCTGGTGCCTACGGCAGAACATACTTTGGGTGCATACTACAGGAAATAGTTAATTAATTTTTAATATTATTTTACATGTCTAACGTTTAACGGGTATATCTGCCCATATTTTGTGCTTGTTTCTTCTCCTTTTCGTCAGCTTAGAAAAGTTTCCGCCTGCAGTGGCATCCAACCTGATACACAATCGTCAAGATACATAGGACCCCTGCTCCCCCGACAGCACAGTAGCCCGTGAAGTTATCGGTATTATTATTATTATTATTATTATTATTATTATTATTATTATTATTATTATTATTATTATTATTATTATTATTATTATTATTATTATTATTATTATTATTATTATTATTATTATTATTATTATTATTCTAAATTTATAGATAGCGCTATATTTATATATATATATATATATTATATATATATAATAATATATTTATTTATTTATTTATTATTATTATTATTATTATTATTATATATTATTATTAATTTTATATATAGCGCTATATTTATTTATATTATACTTTGGTGTGGGACAAATTCTCCTACCTCCAACATTAGGAAGATTCTCCAACATACACTAGTTACAGTGGTCATTCCGGTACCCACTCTCTGAAGTCTGTCTGGAGGAGGTGGGGGAACGCAGGAGAGGCAGAAGCAGCTGAAATAGAAGAAGTGACAGGAGCGGGGTATCGTATAAGACGATCGGCCCTCTCTGCCACTTCCTGTAGAGAGAGAGCCGGATCCATGGAAGCCAGGAAATACTGCATATCCCTGGGCAACTTTTGTAGGAAGAGTGTGCGGACAATGCCCGACTCCTGCTGCGAGGGAGGACCACCCAACAAAGCCAACATCTGCACCAGTAGATCAGAAGGTTTCTGATCTCCTAGCAAGGTGTGGCGGAGCAGTTCTTCGTACTTGGCCTCCTGTGTTGGAGCCAAGCGGGAGATCAGAAGTTCCCGGAGAGCGGTGTAAGGAGTAGTAGAGTCAGTTAGGGTCTGGAGAGAATCCCTAATGCGGAGAGAAACTTCTTCAGGCAGGCAAGACAAAACGATGCCAATTTTGGTCTTCTCATCGCCCGCCGCATGCAAGATGGTATTTGCCATGCTGAACCAGAGTTCAGGCTGATGCTGATAGAAAGGAGGAAGACGAACATGATGAGGAGATGGGGTGGGAGAATCGTTACCAGTCTCAACCATGACTAAGATAGGTGAAATAGGGAGTGCGAAGGAAGTAGTAGTGAGAAAGGGTTGAGCAGAGGCAAAGTGCAAGGGAAATGGAAGCAACAACATCCAATACAAACATGACTTCAGAGAGTAGGGGTACCGGAATGACCACTGCACTAGTGTATGTTGGAGAATCTTCCAAATGTTGGAGGTAGGAGAATTTGCCCCACACCAAAGTATAATATAAATAAATATAGCGCTATATTTAATATTATAATCATCGATATATATTATATAGTATATATATATATATATATATTATATATATATATACTCTTATTATTATATATAATATTCTAATATATATAGTATTATATTCGCGTAAAAATAAAATTGAATAAAATATAATAATATAATAATATAATGAATAAATAATGAATAATAATAAATAATAATAATAATAATAATAATAATAATAATAATAATAATAATAATAATAATAATAATAATAATAATAATACCAATAACTTCACGTGCTACTGTGCTGCCGGGGGAGCAGGGGTCCTATGTATCTTGACGATTGTGTATCAGGTTGGATGCCACTGCAGGTGGAAACTTTTCTAAGCTGACGAAAAGGAGAAGAAACAAGCACAAAATATGGGCAGATATACCCGTAAACGTTAGACATGTAAAATAATATTAAAAATTAATTAACTATTTCCTGTAGTATGCACCTAAACGTATGTTCTGCCGTAGGCACCAGCGGAGATGAGGTTTTTGGATGTTCGTTGGATTCAATCCTGGAATCCTTCTTCACTTCTGAAGTCACCACTGTCGACTTGTTGAGTCGAGCTTAAGTTGAGCTAGCTACTGAGGAGTTGAGGAATAAACTTCTGTTTCTTTTCAGTTTTATTTTCTTATAAATAAGTACACGGACCCCTGTTCCTGAATAATTAGAATTAATTGTTCGGCAATACTTTGCTGTTAAGTTGTTTAATAACGTCATTAATTATAAATTGATCGGAGAGCTATCATTCATGCTCGACGTGATTGAGAAAAACGACTTCTCGCAGACTATACCCAAACTACTATTAAACGTAATTTAGTATAAATTGATCGGCGAGCTATCGTCCATGATTGGCGTGGCTTAGGAAACGTTCCTATGTTGAGCGAAACAAAAGAGGCGAGCTGTGCGCATTTCGAAAGTGCACAATAAGTTCACTATACAGTCAAGGGCGCGTTGGCTCATGCTATAATATATATATATATATATATATATATATATATATATATATATATATATATATATATATATATATATATATATATATATTGTACTATATAAATATAGAAATATATGTCTATATATTATAAAATATATATATATATATATATATATATATATATATATATATATATATATATATATATATATATAATATATATATATATATATATATATATTTATATATTATATTTATATATATATATATATATATTATAATATTATATATATATATATATAATATATATATATATATATATATATATATATATATAATATATATATATATATAATATATATATATATATATATATATAAATATTATATATATATATATTATATATATATATATATATATATATATATATTTCACTTTTTCAAAAAAAAAAATTTGAAAAGTGAAATATTGATATTTTTTTTCTACTTATCAGATCAACATCAATATTTCAGGGCGTATATAGCAGGGTGATGTACGTCTTTTTTACTTATATAATTTTTTTGTATACTCAAAACAAAAATTTTTTTGGTAAAATTTCCTAAAAATTTTTTTTTTTTAAATTTGTTCCAGGGACAAATCCAAAACTACTGTATATACAAAACAATGACCTAAATAAAAAAAAAATATGTATATCCCCCGACTACATAAGCCCTAAAAATTTCAACCTGATCGCTTTACATTAAAAAAATTATCGCAATTTTTTATCTGCAAAACCAAAAAAAAAACAGGGTTTGAAATTCGACCATATCTTAGATCTGGCGTCAATAATCAATCATCTAATCTGTACATCTTGTGGGTAATGAACACATCTATGCATAACTCAAGATTGTAGATTTTAAATCGATATTTCAAAAATCCGGATAAAAAAGAAATGACTACGGACAGAGAAAAACACTCGAAAACGACCTTTTAGAGGTCAGAGAAAGCTACAGTTTTTTTTTTTAATCAAAATTGTCTGAAAAATAAGAATATTTTATGTCCATTTAAAGGAGGCTAAAATGGGGTGTTGCTGGAGCTGAAATTGGACCCTCTCCTTAATTAAGGGAAAGATCCAATGTTGGGCTCGGGTTGAGCCCCACTTTCAGCCCCCCCTAAAAATGGACATAAAAATCGGAAATTTTCAACCGATTTTCCACTATTTAACACTGCAAAATTGAGCTTTTCAGCCTTCTCAAACCGTTGTTTTCCCGGTGTTTTTTTCTGATGTGTCTGTAGTCATTCTTTTCAGAATTTTCAATTTTTTCAAAACACCAAATGTTTTTTGAAATGCTTGCAACAATTAATCCGAATTTTTTCGAAATGCCCTTAAATTGAATATGCATAGCATAGGTCCATTACCCCTACAAAAGTAAGAAGTTACTTTTCCGGATTTTTTGAGTTTTGTGCTCCAGCGTTGTCTAATTTCCAAACCCACTTTTTTTTTTTGATTTTGAAATGAAAAATTACGTTATTTTCTTTTATTTTTGTCCGATCAACATCAAATTTTCAGGGCTTGTATAGTCGGGAGAGATGCATCTTCTTTACTTAGATAATTTCTTTGTATATGCATCATAGGTTTGGAATTGTTCTTGGAACAAACTTTCAAAAAAAAAATTTTGACATGTTTTTAAAAATTTTTCTATTGGAGTATACAAAAAAAATTATCTAAGTAAAAAGATGCATCTCGCCCGACTATAAAAGCCCTGAAAATTTTATGTTGATCGGATAAGAATAAAAAAAAATATCGCAATTTTTCATTTCAAAATAAAAAAAAAGTGGGTTTGGAAATTGGAAAACGCTGAGCACAAAACTCAAAAAATCGAAAAAGTACTTCTGTACTTTTGTAGGTAATGGACCTATCTATGCATATTTCAAGTTTGAAGTCATTTCGAAAAAAATGCGGTAGTTGATGCTAAGAATTAAAACATGGTTTTGAAAAAAATTAAATTCTGAAAGAAATGACTACAGTCACAGAAAAAACACCGGAAAACAACGTTTTAGAGGGCAAAAAAAGTTACATTTTGGTGTTTATATAGTCAAAATCGGCTGAAAATTTCGAATTTTATGTCCATTCTTAGGGGGGGCTGAAAATGGGGCTCAGCCAAAGCCCAACATTGGATCTTGCCCGTAAGCACAAATGACGAAAACGATAACGGTCTTAAAAAAAAAAA
>JABUQX010019243.1:0-22244 GCA_015478945.1 Trachelipus rathkii
AATACGGCTTTACCCGTTGCTGATATGCGCGAAAGTGGGAACATATCCGATATTGTATGACCTGTTAGCTTTACCTTTGATAAGTAGGGAATTTTTCAAGGATGTTTTAGCTGATTATTCATACGCGAGGGTATGTTAGGTTTGCATTTGTGCATTATATTTCTGAGAACTTTGATAATGTTAGAGCTTATTGATGCTAAAGCTTTGTTGGTTAAGCATATATTCGTAGGTCAGTATATAAAGACTTTATTTTTATGTTATGTTTATCCAAATGATACTCGGAAATAGTTGACTTGAATCAATAGTTCAATAGATCACAAGGCGGGTGGGATGGGTAAGGGACTGTAGGGATGGGTGGTTTGATTTACTCATTTACTGATTTACTGCTTTTAAAATTCAGTAAACTATTACGTTTACTGTGATAATTTTATTCAAAGAACTTAATTTTATGTTATGTTCAGGATAAAATTTTGTTTTTTTTTGGCAATGTTTGGTTAAAACTTGTTTGTTTGCAATTATTCGCTGGGATTATGATATTTAGACGAGGTTATGATGAATTTTTTGTTAAATATTACGAAGTTGATGTAAAACATTTGTTACGTTAGCATTATATTCTTTGTCTGTATGATGATTAGACAGGTTTATGCTAAACTTTTGTTAAATATTACGATGTTAATGTAAAATTAACATTGATATGTTAGAGATATGCTTTTGAAAATGTGGTAAAGGTTACGTTTTGTACGATGTGTTAGGTATTTACTGTTCTTTAAGTTGCGGAAGTTTGTTAATGTTAGTAGTTTATTAGTTTACGTATGGTGTTGTTAGGTTTGGTGTTGTACATATTTCCTTAGTTCAGGTTATGTTATGTAGCTTTATTAATGCAAAAACGTTGTTACGTTAGCATATGTTCGATGTTAGTATGTAAGAACTTATTTTGTGTTATGTTTGGTTAAAACTTTGTTATGTTTACAGTTATTCGTTGGTCTGTATGATAATTAAACAAGGTTATGATAAATTCTTGTTAAACATTACTGTGTCAATGTAAAATTAACCGTTAATATGTTAGAGATATGCTTGGGCAAAAGTATGATAGGTTAACGTTTTTGTATTCAATGTTCAGTTACTTTACCAGGTGTTACGTGTGGAACTTTGGTTAATGTAACAGTTTTTCGTGCTTAAGTTGTGTTAGGTTTTCCGTTGTACATTATTTTCTTAGTTAATATGATGCTATGTTAGCTTTATATAATGTGAAAACCTTGTTAAGTTAGCCATATATTCGATGGTTAGTATATAAAGAACTACATTTTGTGCTAATGTTTATAAGAAATGTACTCACAAATGCGACGTAAATCAAATTAAGTGTTAATGTAAATTAACATTGATATGTTAGAGATTTGCTGGAAACAAAGTGTGGATAGGTTACGTTTTGTCGCTGTGCTAGGTACTTTGCTTAATGTTTAGTAGTTTATTCAGGCGTAAGGTGTGTTAGGTTTTGTCATTGCAACAATTCCTATTCTTAGTAATATGATGCTATAATTAGCTTTTACTTAATGTGAAAACTTGTTATGTTACATATATTCGTTGTTTGGTATATAAAGAACTTACTTTTTGTACTATGTTATTGTTGTTGTTGTTGTTTTTTGTTGTTGTTTGTTTGTTGTTTGTGTTTGTGTTGTCTATGAGAATATATACCTTTTGAACTGATATGGTTGTTGTTCATTCGTACGTTGTATTCTTGTTTACTTTCTTCTGATTGGTTGAAAGAAAGAATCTCATTACTATTAAGGGTTGTTTATACACTTATTTTCTTCAGTAGGATAGTTTTCGCAGTGCTGATACGAAACATCTCCTCGCATCTCTACGGCTTGTTGTTGATATCTTCACGAGTTTTCGTTATTCCCACGATGTGTCATATTTCTACTGTAATCGTTAAACCGAATGGCGACTGGTACATTGCTTGTATTCCTGCAAGAGGGTCAAATATGAATAAGTATTGCATCACTTTTTGTGCAAATGGTTAAAAGCATAAAATCATTTTTCATGTTTCATGTTGAAATTTTCTAAAAAGAGATAAGCTAAAACTTATACTTTGTCGTCACTTTACTCGTGTTAGGTATTATTAAGGTTAGGTAAGGTTATGGCTAAATTTATGGTAAATATTACTATGTTACAATGTAAATCCCTCGTATGTTCGCTTTTATTGACAAAGTTGTTAATGATAGCTTGTTTATTCGTCTGGTTGTTGTGTGTTAAGTATGTTATGCGTTCATAGTTTAGCTTTACATAGAGTAAAAACTCACTCTGTTTTGTCTTTACCCATTAGGTATTGTGCTGGGTTAGGTAGGTTATGCTAAATTTTTTGTTAAATATTCTTGTTAATGTAAATTAACATTGTCATGCCTGATATGTTTGATTAAAGTGTGAATGGATTACTGTTTTTTGTGAGCTTTTGATGTTACTTTTACTGATGAATAAAGTTGGATCATTGGTTAATCGTAGCGTTTTATTCCTTGCTAAGATTTGTGTCCAGGGTTTGTCGTTGTATTATATTATTCTTAGTTCTAGCAATGTTATGGTGGCTTTATTAATGTGAAAACTTTTGGTTTACGTTAGCAATACTTTCCGATGGTCTGCAATGATAAATTACACAAGTTATGGTAATTTTTGTTAAATATTACTGGTTAATGTAAAATTAACATGTTATGTTAGAGACATGCCTTGACAAAGTGTTGAATAAGTTACGTTTTGATGTTTATGTTAGTTACTTTACTGTTGTTAAGTGGTGAAACTTTGTTACGTTGAACCGTTTATTCTGTATTAAGGATGTGTTAGGTTCCGTCGGTTGGGGGTTAATATTACATAGTTTTAGATGATGTTAAGTATGCTTTATTAATGTGATGTTACTGTTTCAGTGTAAGAAACTGATATGTTAGGGATATGCTTGAAAAAAGTAAAGAATAGGTTACGTTTTGCATGCAGTGTTAGCTACTTTACTGGTGTTAAGTGTGGGACTTTTGTTAAGGTTAACAGTTTATTCGTGTTTAAGGTGTGATAGGTTTGTCTTTGTACATTATTTCTTAGTTCATTAATGATATGTTAGCTTTTATTGATGTGGAAACCCCTTATTATGTTAGAGTATATTCGTTGATGAGTATGATAATTAGCCATTGTTGTGATAAATTTTAGTTAAATATTAACCATGTTAGTGTAAATTAAGATTGTTATGTTAGAAGTATGCTTGACAAAGTTTGAATAGGTTACGTTTTGGCATGCAATGTTAGTTACTTTTACTGGTGTTAAGTGTGGAACTTTGTTAATGTTTAACAGTTTATATTCGTGTTTAAGATGTGTTAATGTGTTGCGTTGTGGGTTATGATTCCATAGTTCAGATGAATACTAGTAAACTTTGATTAATGGTGAAAACTTTGTTACGCTCCAACATATTATTGATTGATGTTTGTATATAGAACATGATTTAATGTTAATGTTTATTCAAAATTTTGAAGAATGAAAATTTGACCTTAATCAAATAGATCAATAGATCACAGATGGGCAGGAGGGAGGTTTGGATAGTGGTTTGATTTAGTGATTTACTGCTTTAGGGTATGTTAAAACGTTACAATTTTAGTAAAAAATGGGATGACCTTAATCAATAGATCATAGATCACAGATGGTCAGGAGATAGGTTGGATGGGTTGGGTAGGTGATTTACTGCTTTAGGGTATGTTCAACGTTACAATTTTGTAAGTTATAAACAATAAAAGAATAAGAAATTTTATTTATTTATTTATTTCATTTATTTATTTATTTCTTGATGGTTCTGACAACCGTTATTTTCGAAATCTACAGACACGATAAAAAAACCTATATAAAGACCCAAATATTGTATCATTACACAAATATTTAACAACTCGGCACCAGCACCGGAGCCAGCACCGTGCAGCTGTTCAACATCTACTCCTCTGAGTCAGACTCCTTCTCCATTCTTCCTTTCTTTATTCATCTTTCAAATCCTTCTTCATTCCTCCTTCGACACTCTGTTTTTGCACTCTGTGCTCTTTTTTCAATCGAGACCCCTGGGGGGGGGCCCTCGACACCCTACACGGGCTTATAACCCTAATATTCGAGATCTACAGGCTAGATAACCTATATAAGGACACCAACATGGTTGTTAAGCGAATGTTTATTAACTCGGCACCGCAGTGGCTTCCAGCACGCGGTGCCGGATTTCCAACTCAGAATCGCTCTCCTACTCTTATCCTCCAGGTTTCATCTTCTTCCTTCCCCTCCTCCTCCTTCTCCTTTCTTCTTCTTTCTTCTTCTTCTCTGTTTTGCATTCCATGCATTTCTTCTTCTTTTTTTCAACTAGGGACCCCATCTCCGGGGGTCCCTGGACTCCGAGTCCGAATCCGAATCCAACTCCGACTCCGTCTCAGACTCTGACTCCTCTATCCTGTTCCGAGTTTCAGTCTTCTACGATCATTTTTAATTTTTTTACGGGGGCAGCGTCCCCCCTTACGGGGGGACGCAGAGGAACGTAATCTCGTCTCCGACGAGATTACGTCATCATATAACTCACATCCAAATATTTTAGCCCGATACGTTTAGCCTAACATGGTTTTTCAGGACGAATTTGACCTGGGCTAAGGGGGAAGCACCCCCTTAGGGGTGACCTAGGGTACAAACTCGCGTGTGATCAGTTTATCACATACAATAATCATATACCAAGTTTGAAAGCGATACCTCTATTCCTTCCTAGCGAAAAGGGTGGTCGCGGAAGTGGGTGTATTACTACTTATATATATATATATATATATATAATTATACTATATATATATAATATATATATATATATATATATATATAATAATATATATATATATATAGTATATTATATAATATATATAGTATATATATATATAATATATATTTATATATAATATTATGAAGGGGGTTATGGTTCGCTGTTGAAAAACCACCTTCATTAAGCTGAAGACTAGATGATGTTGAAGAGAGCGTGAACGTTGTCGCGATGAATTGGCCTCGTTCCGTCCCGGGGGGCTGCTTGGACCTCATCTGTGGTGGTCGCAGCCCCCTTCCACCAGAACGCCACAGAACTCGCCCCCAGTGACAATGCCGCGAGCACACTCCGCTCTGCGCACCTGAAAGGACGTCAGGTCAGCTGTCAGATGAGAGGCTAGGTGTGCACACATTAAAGACCACTGAGAAGGCCCTTCCGGCACTCTGAAACTCTTACGTGCAGATTGGTCTTGCACTGCAGTGAGAAGCACAGTACAGGCGTTACAGATGACCGACCAAGAAGCAGCGCGCAGCAGAAGACCTTGGAAAATTGAGTAATGCCACTTTGAAACGATTGTGGTAAAACAAACTCTACAACGAATGTCTTACCACGGCAAACAACTTTGAGAGAAGAGATGGGATGCTGGCTGGTGGTCGTTGTGCCACTCCAGTGGCACTAGTCACCCGGTGGTCACCAATATGAGGGGGTTATGGTCGCTGTTGAAAAACCACCTTCATTAGCTGAAGACTAGATGATGTTGAAGAGAGTGAGGTTGTCGCGATATGAATTGGCGTTTCGTCCAGGGGGGCTGCTTTGGACTCATCTGTGGTGGTCCGCAGCCCCTTCCACCAGACGCCAACAATATATATATATATATATATATATATATATTATATATATTAAATATATAATATCTATATAATATATATTATATATAATATAATATATATATATATAATATATATATATATATTATATATAATATATATATATATAATACTATATTATATATAGATATATATATATATATATATATATATACTATATAGTATATATAAATATATATACTATATTATATATATATATATATATATATCATATATATATATATATATATATATATATATATATATATATATATATATATATATATATATATATATATATATATATAATAAACTAGAAAACATGAATAAAAATGATGTTTTTCATGCACAAGTAAAAAGTAAAAAAAAAAAATTTTCTCGGTCTCGCTGCTAGGTGAAGTACTACATGCCAGGCGTAAGATGTTATTCAGCCGTAAAAAGCTTATTTTAACTAATAAATTACTAATATTTAAGGTATTATTAATAATTAATAAAATATTTTTTCCTTTTCCCGCATTAAAATGTTCCTGAATTCAAAAATGTATTAATTTTTTTTTTCTGGCTATCGTAGTTTTTTAGATACAGGTGTCCCCTAATCTGAAGGCTGGCCTAATAATAATAATAATAATAATAATAATAATAATAATAATAATAATAATAATAATAATAATAATAATAATAATAATAATAATAATAATAATAATAATAATAATAATAATAATAATTAGAAAGTGGAAAGCCACATTGATATATCAACAAATTTAGCTGAATATATATTTTCTCTCAGAAGGAATCTAATTTCAAATGGATCAAAGTTTATCGATTCTTCACCTCTATGAACTCTTGTCGTAGATGTTATAAGCACTGATAAGCTTCGCTCCTTTTGCTGTCGAAGCATATTAGAGGGAAAATATCTTCGTGCAAAATTTGCAAATTGATTACTTTGGCATTCCGCTATTAACGGAATAACGAACAAAAAAAAATCGTTAGTAACGGAGTAGCAAAGTAGCTTAATTAATGGATCCCAACTATGTTTCCTAAATATGCAACACCCTATTTTGTAAGGTGTGTTATAAAAGCGGATCCTCTATCTGATACGTGGATGCAGTTAGGCATGCCATAAAGTAATTATATTGTATGCAAACGTCTAATGACTGTTAGTATGCCGGAAGAAACATCTTAGCAAGATATAGTAAATGTAAAGCTAGATATTCATGATCTTTAGTAAAGAGATAAATATTCTTCGTCTTAACTGTAGAAACTCGTTGAAGTCTATGCTATTTAAGTCATTTTGTAGGGTACAGAACTTTATTAAGACTTTTGAAATTCAGTGAATAAAATTTTTACTTTATTTCTACACATATACAAGAACAGCAGACACTCTTAACTTCTCCGGTTAAAAAGGTAAGTTTTTGTTTCTAACAACCTATAACATCCTTGTAATACAAAGGTTTCAAGCTTTAAAGTTGAGGACCGCATAGATATGCCCTCCATGGTGATGTACTAAAATGATGTAGTAAAAATGATTAATTTCTTTGTGCTGCTTCTCCCATATGGCTTGTCGGGTTGCTGGTCTCCCATCAGGCGTGTCCCCATAATAATAGATACGAATTTTTTACGATATAGAAATGGGTTCATGGCACGAGGACCAAAACCAGCAGGTCAGGCTAAGATGCCTTAAAGTTTCAGCCCTAGACTGAGGTGGGATAATTACCTGCACAGCTTAAACTAATTGATTGTTGAAACTGATGTTATGATAAACCAGATTGCTCTTTTGGTGACGAACCCATGCATGAAAACAAAGACCAGAATTTTACTTTGGAATTTGCGAACTTTGCTTTTGAACCATCGAGGTTACATCAGGTGAAGAGGGAAGCAGAAAAGTATGGGATGGAGTTGATGAGGTTGAGTAAGGTGAGAGGGAACCATGGAACCAAAGGGATGAGATGATGGTGTAATCACGACAAAAGTTCTTATACTCGAGGAGAGAGGATGGATGGGAGCACGGAGATGGTGTTGGGATTGCAATTAGTGGAAAATGGAAAATATGGTCTTTTCGTGAATAATAAGAGTAAGGTTTATTACCAGAACAAGACCGATGACGATTATAAATCTTATATGCCCATACTGAAAGAGCAAAAGAGGGAGGGAAAGTAAATGAGAACTTTTATGAGAAACTGAAGGAGGTTGTGAGGGAAGTAAAAAGAAGAGATGCCCTGATCGTAATGAGAGATTTTTAATGTAAAAGTTGAAGATAATAGCAATCATTCGAGAGTAATGGGAAGGCATGGAGTTGGGGAGCGTCTCCAGGTGGTAGAACACAGAATCAGATAAACTATTTTTCGATAAGAAGGGAATGATGAATATCGTTGAGGGATGTGAGTGCAAGAGAAGAGCAAACATACCTATAGCAAATGATCATCATTTGGGAATAGCGGGTATCAAGATCAAACTATAAGTTCAAATCGCACTAATTTCCAGAGAAAAGGTAAGAGATTAGAGGGGGAGAAATTTTCATGGCCTGGAAACAAAGGAGTTTAAAGTGAACTTGAGAAACAGATTTGAGATGTTGCAAGTGGAAAATACAGAAGAAGAGAAAATGTAAGGGAGGGTGGAGAAGAAGTGGAATGATTTTAAGCAAGCTCATTTGGGGGCTGGTGAGGAAACAATTGGGTATGTAAGAAAAGAGAGAAAAGAACTTATCTCAAAGGAAACTTGTAAGATAATAGAAGTTAGAAGAAAGCTAAAGCAGTATACAAGCAAGTGTGTAGACTTGGAGGAAAATAGAAATGATGGAGAAGCCAAAAGAGAAAAAGAACAAATAAAGGAAGATGGGTGGAGGATTTGGCAGGGAAAGTGGAAAATGCTGCTGGAAGAGGAGATATAAGATAGGAACACAAGATTATAAAAATGTTAGCTGGAAAGACAAATAGAAATGAAAATCAGGTGAAAGAAAAAGATGTAAAAAAATGATAACCACTAAGCAGAGACAACTATTGAGCTGGAAGGAGCACTTTAAGGAGCTCCTAAACCGAGAAAGTAAGGTGTAGGAGGGAGAAAACTAGAAGAAAGGCCTAGACATAGGCTGAATGTTGAGATTGAACCCCTATGAAAGAGAGCTTAAAGAAGCTTTGTAAAAGCTAAAAATAGAAAGAACCCAGGAATGGATCAAGTACAGGTGGAGCATCTGAAGACCGACTAGAAAATGACGGTGGAGAAATTGTTGAAGCTCATTAACTTACTATAGAAGACAGAAAACCTTCCCGAAGGCAGGATCTTCTAATCAAATTGCCTAAGAAAGGAGACTTGGCATAGTAACAATTGGACAGAAATAACGTTACTGCTGTGCCGAGTAAATTCCCGACGGGAGTTGTTGTTGAAAAGAATAAGGATGTATATGAATGGAATATTGCGGAGGGAACAGAAAGGTTTCAGAGAAGGTAGATCGTATGCAGACGGAGTTTATATGGCTTTAATGTATTTTGAGAAGAGTTCTATAATGTGCAAAGAGAGAGGCAGTCGATGTGGAGTAATTTGACAGAGCCGTTCACATTGGTCTTAGGCGTGGTAATGGACGGTGATGTGAAAGGTCACTAGGTGGAAGAAAGGAATAGGATGTGGGCTTATGGATATTTTAGTTTCTGAAGGATCTGGACTATGCTGATGATGTATGTTTGTTGCCACAAAGGAAAGAAGACATGATGGAAAAACTGAGCTGCCTAAAAGAAGAAAGAAAGAAAGGGGCTCGTGATAAAAAAAAATTACTTAAACAATGAAAATAATTAGTAGAGTAGAGATGGTATCTTTGAATGAATTGAGGACATTTGAAGATGGTGAATTTCACATAATTGGGAAGTGTATAATAAGTAATAAATGAGGAGAAGAGGAGCAATTAGTGGAAAAGAGAATAAGTGGAGCAAGAGTGGTATTTCTAGAGTTGGATAGTATCTAGAAATCTTTGCGGTTTGCAGAAATATCAAAGCTACGAATTTTCACCGGTAATGTTAAATCGGTATTGTTATATGGGACTGAATTATGAAAAATGATAGGCGAAATAATGGTTAAAGTTCAGAGTTTTGTAAATAATTGTTTGAGAAAAATAAATGGAGTAAGATGGTCCGGTTATTTTGAATGAGATGTTGTGAAATAGGATTGGACAGTAGGGGATTGAGAAACAAATTGAAAGGTGCCACTTGAAATTGGTGGGACACGTGTTTACAAGATCACAGGGCAAGAGTGCACTAAAGTGAAACCCACAATGAAGAAGAGGAAAACCAGTAATAACATAGAGAAAATATATATTGAAGGATGTAGAAAGAACTGGGGAGAGATGAAGGGAAATTAAAACGGTCGCAGCCAACAGGACGAGTTGGCAAATTATGGGAGGAGAAGACCGGGTACTTTATAAGCTAGACTTGAAACGTTCTTTTTGGGAACGTGGATGGCCTAGTGGATAGAGCGTCCGGTTACTGTTAACTCAGCGACGCGGAGTCCAGTATTCGAATCCCGCTGATGGAGTAAAATCTCCTTTGACTCATTCATTATTTCTTCGAAAACAGGAAATAAGAAAGTAAAAAAAAGTTTCGCTTCTAAACTATCCTTGGAATGATTCCTGCTTTGATAATGAGGATGCCTCGGAGTCTGCCGAAATAGGGGTCTAAATCACCTATAGAATTCCTTTTCTAACTAAATATTTCTTTAAGCAAAATCCATGTTTCGATATCACATATTCTTGCGCCATTTAGGTTAAAAGAAGAAAAAAATGTCGAATTCTCATTTCAATCTTGATAATTTGGGAGGGTTCTACTTTGAGACATCAAAAGTTACAGGGATACTATTCAACGGGTTAAGAGTACTTTTACTAAAACAAAGTACGCTAACTTGTTGGTTCTCTAACTGATAAAATATTTTGATCCATTGCTAAAAATATCTCCAACTTCTGTAATCAGCCTTCCCCTTATATGCTCTAATTCATCTAAATCCACTCAAAACAATTCTGGCATTCCTCCCTTTCCTATTCCTTTTCTCAGACGTGCTGCCCCGCCTCCATACCTGTGATTACACATGACCGGGCAAATAAGATTCTCACACCTATGAATGTTGGGAAGGTTAGTGGCCTGAATGGCATTCCTCAACGTATTTTGTGTCATGTGATTCAAAGCTGGAGTCTATCCTCCTTCAACTCTACTCTCCATGCTTTAATACTAATATTTTTAATCAGTTTAAGAAGAGCGCACTTATCAAATCGATTCCAATGGGTATCTTATCTCCAACCTCATCCACCATACGATTCTTTATCAACCTTGTCAGCACTTACATAATAAATTCCACTCATGCTATTACGATTTGTATCAACAGACTTTCAGAATATTGCATTAAAAAAAAAAAAAAAAAAAAAAAAAAAAATTCATAACAGGGCATATTCCAACATTACTTGGAAAGAGATCTCGCCTTTGGTAAAAAGTATTAATTTGAATAATTACAAATTTTCATCTAACTAAAATTCAATTGAACCTCCTCAAACGTTTCAAATTACTAGAGTACTACTAGAAATCACAATGGGGTTTAAAAATCTTAACGTCTATTGAGAACAGATTCAAAAATATATTTTAAAATTCATGATTTTCAGAAAATGTATAAAATTTTGATGAACAAATTAATAACTTCCAAATGTAGAGATATTATCTAGTTCAGATATACAGTATGCAATATAACCTAGTTTGTTTATTTTTTAATTTTCTCTCTTGCCAGTAATTTTGTCGAAATGTTTCATATAGAGTAATATTTTGTTTTCATATTAGATTTATAACGCCTCGTGGCGCAGGAGGTTGTCTCTCCGCCTCTCATACGAGAGGACGCTGGTTCAAATCCTCCGCGTAGCAGTTGGAGTTTTATCTACCTGGGGGCTAGAATTAAAACTCGACTACGAACACGTTGGTGGCGCTGGTTTGGATAGCCGGCCTTAAAGTTCGATTTCCTGTGGTCCCCCCGTGTTACCCCTTCAAAATAGGGGGGGGGGAAAAAAAAAAAAAATAAGGTCCCCCCGTGATACGGGCTGCATAGGGGATAAGGCACGTTAAAAGGTAGTTTTTGTATATTTATTTATTGGATTTAATGGTTAATGGTAAAAACAGTTTCTCACACTTAATTAAGAGCCGCTTTCAATTTTAGCTTAAGAAGACCCCATTTTTGCCTCTACCTTAAAATGGACATAAAATTCTTAATTTTCAGCTAATTTTGATAAAAAAAGAAAAAGTAAACCAGCTTTTTCTGACCTCTGAAACGTCGTTTTCGATTTTTTCTGTTTGTAGCAATTTCTTTTGTATTTTTGGAAAACCATTTTTTTTTTTTTTTTTTATAAATATCGATTAAAAATCTGCAAATTCTTTCTTAATCACTTCAAACGCACATTTTTTATTTTAATTTTTTTTTGTATAGAAGTAATTTCTGATTTGCTCTTGGAAGAAATTTAAAAAAAAAAAATTCTTGGAAATTTAATTTTTTCTTTTGAGGATACAAAAATGTTATCTAAGAAAAAGTAAAAAGATGTATCTCGCCAGACTCTGTACGGTCCGAAAATTTTAAAAATATAAGCCCTAAAATATTATCTAAATAAAAAATGTGCATCTCCCAACTACATAGGCCTGGAAAATTTCATGCTCACCGTATTACCAGAAAAACAAAATTGTCGCAATTTTTTATTTTCAAAACCAAAAGTTTGGTTTAAAATTCAACCATAGCTGAGATCTGGGGTTAACAATCAAACACCTAATCTGCACATTTTGTGAGGTATAGACCCATCTATGTATAATTAAAGTTTGAAGTAATTTAAAAAAAAATTGATTTTGAATCGATATTTCAAAAAACATTCCAAAAAAATGCAAATACAAAAAGAAATGACAACACACACAAAAAACGACGTTTGAGGTAAGGAAAAGCTAATTTGCTTTTTTTTTCTTATATCAAAATTGGCTGAATATAATGAATTTTACACGAGTATGTTGTTACCCGTGTTAATGTATAGTAGTGAGACTATGGACTGGAATAAGAGGTATAGATCTAAAGAACAATGTGTTCAGATGGACAACCTTAGGGGTGTGAGAAGTGATAAAATGAGAAATGAACGTACGAGTTGTAAGGTGAAGAAAGGGATGAGAGAATAAATAAAAGTACGTTGATGTTAATGTATAGTAGTGAGACTATGGACTGGAATAAGAGGTATAGATCTAAAGAACAATGTGTTCAGATGGACATTAGGGTGAGAATTGATAAAATGAGA
Organism: Trachelipus rathkii; assembly: GCA_015478945.1. Lineage (NCBI taxonomy): Eukaryota > Metazoa > Arthropoda > Malacostraca > Isopoda > Trachelipodidae > Trachelipus > Trachelipus rathkii. The sequence continues at coordinate 12,947 of JABUQX010019243.1, forward strand.
AATGAACGTACGAGTTGTAAAGTGAAGAAAGGGATGAGAGAATAAATAAAAGTACGTTGATGTTGAGATGGTTTAGGTCATGTGAAAAGGATGGATGATAGTCAGTTTGTCGAGCGGATGCATAGTGGCGAGTGTGCTGGGAATTGCCCGACTGGAAAACAGAAGGAAAAAGTGGATCGAGTCAGTAAAGGAATGCCTGGAGGGAGAACGGAGTTTGGCAGAGGTGCATAATAGGAGTGAACGGCGGGGTTATTGTGAGGGGGTATGGTTGTGGCCACCTGGGCCAAGGGATGAACCCAACATTGACGAGATGCCATAGTGAGAATGCATCGCGGTCCCGTAAGTTATAGGGTGCATTTGCTGACTGTGAAGGGTTCTCACTTAAAGTTATAAAAGGGGGCGGACGCTTTCTTTTCAAATTGCGTCATATTATTCTATTACTATTGCTTCCTGTGCATGTCACGCACCTTAGCCCGTCTTGGGAAAAGGTGGGTGATGGAAATAAAGAATTTTATGCCCATTTTAAGGTAGACTGAAATGGGGTTCCCTTAAGCTAAAATTAGACTACTCAAAGTTCTGTAAATTTTTTTGCCAATACCTTAATTTTTCATATTTTTCTGGGGTGTATTCCAGTAGTGACCGACCACTATAGGGTTGCATCATTGGGGTATTATAAATATAGTCGTATCTTTTTTAAAAATTATTTAATCATTCAAAGGAAGTCTATCTTTATTAATCTTTGAAGTTCCAAGAGGGTAAAAAGAAAAGAATCATTAAAGTAAGTCTTGTTAACCATTTCATTTCCAAATTAAGTTTAAATTGAAATTTCTATATAATTTCTTGCCAACGTTTTTATTTATGACATATGAAGTCCAAATATATGTTTTTTAAATGAAAAATTTACTTTAGATAGAAAATAATTAAGTTTAAATTAAATAAAACCTATGGGAAAAAATAGCTAAAATTTCTCATCAGACGATAAAGAAAAACCCACCCGTTTTTCATCAGGCCCAACTGAGGGCTTTATTTTTACGTTTAAAAGTATATTCAGCTTCTTCAGCCCTTTCTTGAGTTATCTGATGCAAAAATGGTCCTTATGCTAATAGGTAAAAAGGTTGAAAATTCTAAATCAAGTAATGATTAATAAAATCAACTGGGAAAGTAAGGGTTAAACATTGTTGTTAGCTTAGTTTACATTTTTCACTAGCAAAATTGACTGATAAAAGATAACTGAAAATGTAACCCAAAGTCCAATAAGCCACCAAGTGATCCAATACGAAACTGCTCCTTAAAATAAATTATCATATTTTAAACATTTTTAAACCAGGCTAAATAACATACTCATAGGTTATAGAAAAAAAATAATAAAAGTACTTTTAATCTTTAATCAAAAAGACCAAAGCCCATATCATCGTCAGATTCCTCTTCGGGTTCAGGCTTTTTCTCTTCCTTCTTCTTTTCTTCTTTGGCCGCAGCAGGGGCACCACCAGCTGGCGCCTTTTCACCAGCCGCAGGTGCTGATGCAACGATTCCACTAGCAGATGGCATAGAACTTAATAAACGCATACCTGAAAAAAAATATATAATGACATGTTAAACAATATAAAAGAAGTAAAGTTTATTTTTTAAAAGCATTTTCCATTGTGATATAAAGAAGTTCACATGTTAAAATGTGAGTCTTTTTAAAAATACAAAATATTAATTTAGAGGGTAGGGTGTTGCCTTCAATTTTTAAGAAGGGGGGGGGGGGTTATTTGTTGGTAATCCCAATTAAAAGTTCATTTCTTTTTTTAATGGTCTAAATAAAGATTTTATTCGGTTGCCCATGTTCCTTTCCTAGCAATTTACAACTATTTGTACTCTCCAGTTTCTACTTATCTATCTGCTTCACTTCTCTATACTACTATGGTAACTTGGGATCTACCAGATATTTCCAATCAGATAGGGAGGGGAAGGGGGGCTTTCTTGGTCGACTTAGGTCATATTCTTCTATTAAACTATTCTGCTTCCGGTACATGTTTATACACTCCAAACCCAATCCGTTGGGACAAGTTAAAAATATATTTAAATTAGAATGTAAATAAACACATCGCATATCTTGTAAAAAATATTAAGAGGTTTGTAATGTTCCTAATTTAAAACATACAAATTAATTTAACCTTCTGGCTATATAAATCAATTTCACATTTATTAGTTAATACAAAAGATTCAAAATGACTTTCAAATTCAATTTGAATCGCTCTTCGAGGTAGATATTTATACTTGAAGAAATTTGAAGGTAGTTTACATAGTAATCCTAACTTGCATTTTAATTTCAATATGCAGTCTTGATTTCTGAGCAAAATTGATTTATTCTTTCTTTATTCTCTAGCCTCCCTTATCTTCCCATTAGATGTGGGGTAATGTGCGTGAAAATGGAACAGTTAAGTAAAAGAGCATGACGCAAGTCGAAAGGAAAGCCCCCTACCCTTAAGTGAGCTCATTAGTGGTAAAAAATATCCACCCTAGGGCTTCACAAGACTGCGACGGACCATCACTGTGGTATCTCGTCAATGTGTAGCTCATTCCCTGGGCCAAGCCCAACCAATTAACAAACCCCGACATTCACTCCTATTATGCACCTTTCTACTCGCCTCGGACGAACTCGCATTCCTTAACTGGCTCAAACCACTTTTTCTTAACATTTATTATCTTTACAAATTTTAAAAAGAAGAAATAGGTATGACAATAGTTTCTTGCATCTCGGTATTTGATCAAAATTTTATGTATTTCTCAATATAAAACGAAAAGGCTTTCAAAAATATTTATAATCATTTAAAAAACTTTTTTTTTTTAAATTAAAAGTTGTACGTTTAATTTTTTTTGTCAGTGATAATAATGTGGTTAGCAAAAGCTATTAAATATTAAAAAGCTTAAACCTTATTCTGTAAGTTTTTAGTTAGACCTAAAATGTTAATTTTTATATTAATTCAATAATTCATATGTGCTGGAACTCAGACCAGCTGGTTTTCATTGGGTAAAATTCTTTTTTTAAATTATAAGTATATGTATTTTGAAATTCATTTAAAACTTTAATAACAATTAAGATTTAACAAGCTGCATTTATACAGTGTTTTTGAATCTCTCGACATCTTTTGCAATAATTATACATTACAACTGCTCTTATTACCTTAGGGATCCATCTTTAAAATAAAGTCTAAATTTAATTCTGTAATTAAGATGGCTAAATATCATTACTTTATTTTAGGACTAAATTATTTGACCTCAATTTTTTTTTTATACAGATGTGACCACCACTCACGGGAAGAGCTCTAATTAAGGATGGGTGGAGGGTGTTATTGTTACTATCATTATCACTACCATTAATATTATTACCATCACAATTACCACCATTAACTAGGCCTATCAATAACATCTTCATCCTAATCGTATCTGTATTTCCTAAGATAGTATCTCTTCTTCGTCAAAAATATATTGTGTTGATCTTTAATTTCCTCATCAATGTCCGAATCTTGATTTTAACTACATGACTCAAATTCTTTGCAAAGATTTCTTTCGTTTTATTTCTTTGTGGTGGGGTTTTCTTCGTCCTTAATGCTAGTGGAGGGGTTTGATCCGAAATTACAACTTCAACAGTTTCCCCGTAATTTTACTAAGAATTTTGTCCATTATTCTCTAACAACCATATTTTGAGCAGACTGCTTGTTGTGCCAAGAAGCAGCAGATTCAGGGAGGCGTCACACAGTTTATTCTCTAGACCAGAAATAAAAACTTTCAATTTGGGTTTGATTATTAAAAATACGTTAAAATATTCAAAGGTAAATAAGTTTAGTAGTTCCACTTCAAATTTTTCAAAATTGATGCTCGTAAAGTAAATAGAAATTTCAATTTTTTTTTTTTTTTTAAAGATTTGAAATATTTTATAAACAGTTCAGACCTCCGTTTTAAAAGCATTTTCTCATTTTCAAATCTTTAGACCCATTCTGAAAAAGTCTCTTACATTTACAACTCTCTCCCTTGTTTCTCCTCTACTTCTTCTCTTCCCTCTGTTTTTTTAAGCATCTACTCTTGACAAAAGAAAAAAACATTTATATAATGACGCCAAAAATTAAATATAAATAATTTTCTTCACAGAAAATGATGACATGGAACTTTGAGAACTAGCTTTTAAAAAAATCTTCAAGAATTAAAATCTTCATAAAAATAAAGTAGAGAGACTCGAGACTTATTCAAAACCTGAATCCTTCCAGATGGCGGAAGCTTTAAAAAAACAAACTTCCAGAAGGGTTTTGAGTTTTAATAGCAATTCATTGCCGTTCTGTAAGCCGAGTCAAAAGAAAGGATCTCGAACAACATTTGGTCCAATGTGGAAAAAATGCTGCAGTTCATCATTATATACAAATTACAAAATGAAGTAGGAAACGAATTTTAATTCGTCTATTTAAAAGTGAATATATATAAAATGGAATTATACCGCACTATTTAAAGGAATATTGTTTTTCATCTTAGTTTTCTTTGCATGCTAATCAAGACAATGGAGAAGATGTAACTTATATACTATATAATAAAGTATATGTATTAAATTTCTACTAAAAAGTAATAAAATGTTACAGCCAAAAATTCACCCTTAGGTTTCACAACACCGCGACAGTCCCCACTGTTGTATCTCGTCAGTGTAACTGTTCATCCCATGAAGAGAGAAGAGAGAAAGAAGGAGAAAAAAAAAAAAAGAAAAAAATAAAAAAAAAAAAAAAAAAAACTCGCATTCCTTTTCTTCAGACACTCCTTTACTGGTTCAATCCACTTTCTCTTAGTCTCCCAGCCTTTCAATTCCCAACACACACCATCATACATCCCCGCTTAACTAAACGACTACCATCCATCCTTTCGATATGATCAAACCATCTTAATACACATTGTTTTTATTTCTTCTCTTTTCATATTGCTTGGATTTGGCTGATTTCTTGGAGATTTTTGTGTTATTATATTTGTGTTGTGTGTTTTTTATAGTTTTGTTTTTACAGTGTGCTAAATATTAACTATTAAAGATAATAAGGATGTGTGTAGACTAGTGGATAAAGTGATGATACTATTAATGTAAATAATATATACTTTGTTAAACTGGTGTGTATAACCTTCCTGACGTCAGGACGTTGGTTTGATGGAGTTGGAGATACAATTATAGTATATAAATGTGCTAAATGTATATAAAAAAAAACGTAAATATATCAAGACAAGTTATTTAGACGGATAACTAAATATAAAAACTAATTTAGTGTGGGTGGTCAATTTAGGAAGGATGGGAAATGAAGAAGGGGGGGGGAGTGGGTGGAGGTAGAAAAAGGGTGGAGAGTACTGAGATGAGAGCAAGAAGGATGTGTCCACCGTTCAATGAGGAGATGAGCGGTAATGAATAAGAGCTATGGAAGGTGAGTGAATCTACAGTAGGTGTATGGAAAGGAATGCGAATGCCAGCGGGAGAGATTCTGTTAAGCTTAGGTGAAAAGGCTTTCGAAGGTGTGTTTGGATATTGAGTGCGAAGAGTTAGGAAAGGAGGAAGGGGTGAAAAAAATATTGAGTAGATTGGATGAAAAGTATGGTAAAGAGCAAGAGAGAGACCATTATGATAGAATACTGGAATTTTTTTTGTATATTAAGAGGAAAATGGGGGAGACAGAATATGTGAACTGGTATGAGGTGGTTGAAACGAAATGTAAAATGGTAGGTAAGGTTGACTTGGGAGATATGTGTGCACCTGTTAGAGGGGGCAAATGTGGATAATAATCAGAAGCAGATGGTTCGGGTCTTTTTCACACCAAAGGAGACATTTAAAAAAAAAAAAGCTTCAAAGTTGGGCGTTTTGAGGCATTTTAAATTTATTTTAACACCACTCCATATGCTTGTTCTTAATAAGAGAACCTTGGGTTGATGGAAGGCGCATGAATAAGAAAGACCGATTCTGTAGAGTGATGGAATGTGTGGTGTGTAAGTCATTGTGGTGCTAGCTGTCCTGAAAGATTTCAGAATAGAAGCAGGGGTGAATGAGGTGCACACATGCTGTTGAAAGAGGTGGCCAGATGTTGAATGATGTAAGAGGTACTTATGGTTTTGGAAAAGGAAGATGGACGAACGATGAAATGAAAGGAGGAAACAGGGTATATCTGAAAGAGGAGATAGGAGAGAATGAAGATGAGGGGAGAGAGGAGTATCAAGAGATATGCGCAATAGCGGATACCGGGTGTTTGAAGAATGTGATTAGGGAGAAACGACTAGGTAGAATGATATGAAGTAAGAATATGAGCAAAAGAAAAAGGGTGATAGATTCAATGAAAGCTATAAATGTAAGTTTGTGTTCGGTAAGAGTAATTAAATAGGTATAAAAAGAATGGATACCATGCTGTATTATGGGTAAATGCTTTTCTTTGAGAACGGAAGTGGTAAATGGAGATATACTGTGACTATTAGGCTATGAATCATTAAAGAATCTTAATGTGACTCTGGATTTGAAGCAGAATGAAATGAAGATAGGTGAACTGGATAATATTGTTGTGAGATGTCAGGTGAATAAGAAATTGCATTTAAAAATAGGCTTGAGAGAAGGTTTGAGAAAGAAAAATGTTTGGTGGGTAAGGAATGTAAAAGAAGGGTTAATGAATGAGAGGGAACGTAGGCAAATAATTCAGTTGCAATTGCAATTTGGGCATCCGAGTAGGGTGAGGTTGTTGAATTTAATTAAAGATGCTTATGATGATGAGGTTGATAGTGAAAAGGGTAAAGAAATAAAAGAGAGTGAAGAGAATGTAAGTGATGATGAGTGTGATGTCTGTGTGAGGTATCAGAAGACACCAAGTAGACTTTTGGTGGGTTCTCCTCTTGCGAGGAGGTTTAATGAAACAGTGACAATGGATTTAGGTGAAATTGAAGGACAGAGGTTTCTTGTGATAGTGGATCTGGGTACAAAGTATCGTAAAGCAGTTTTGGTGAGGAGCCAAAAGAAATTGTGGAAAAGGTGTTGGAAAAATGGATAAGTATATTTGGTGCGACTGAAAGATTTTTAAGTGATAAGTTTTAAAATAAAGAAATGAAAAATTTGTATGAAAGGTTCAGTATGACTCAATGGATAACTGCTGATTAAAGTCCGTGGAGTAATGGGCAATGTGAAAAAATGGTAGGGTAATTAAAAGATTTGATGGGAAAAATGAAGAAAGATGGTTTTAGTAAGAGTGTGTCAAATTTGGTAGGTGGCTGTAAAGCATGGGTTATTGAATAGAAGTGTGGGTATCCACCAGTTGGTGTTTGGTAAGAATGTTGGGTTGACTAATTAAACTACTGAAGAGGAGGTTAGTATGGGGTGTTTTGGGAGTTAAAAGGGATTTCTTATGAAACATCTAGAGGGAATTAAAGCAAATAGGTTAAAGGTGATAGGATTAAGAGCAATATGAAGGGTCAGATAAGGGAACAAAGTAAATTTTATTTGGTTGAACCTGGGGAGAATGTTTATAAGAGAGAAATTGATAAGAAATGGAGAGGACCAGCAAAAGTAATAGGAAGGGATGGTAAGACGGTAGTAGTTAAACATGGAGGGACACTAAGGAAGTGGCTAGGGTACACATTACAAGGTTAGCAGGTGTTCCAATGGGGAATATTCTAAATGAGGTAGATGATGGAGTGAAATACAGAATAATAATGCGATAAATGATAACAAGGGCTAATAGCAAGAAGTATAGTTCGGGGTCTATTGTATGAGCGAGGATAATTAAGGTGTCATGCTGAGTGCCGGCTGAAAGGAGACATCTAGCGGTTCACTAAAGAATTGAGAATCAAATGATGTATTCATAAAGGAAAAGTGAAGGTGATACAGAAGTGATTAAAATGGGAGGAATTGAGTAAGGCTGAAGTAAAGAGTGATTCTTATAATATCAAGAATGCAAGAAATGGTAAGTGTAGCTGGCTTGATTTTCGTGATTACAAGGATATTGAATGTATAAGTGATCAAGAGGAGGCATTATTGATAGGCAATTGGGATGATGAAAGAGTATTGAGAGCTAAATTGAAAGAAATTAACAATTAGGAGACGAATGATGTGTTTAGAAAGGTTAAAGATAAAGGTCAGAAGAGTGTATCCCTTAAATGGGCGATTAATGAAAAAAGGTAGGAAGGGATATGTAAGGCAAGACTGGTAGCGAGAGGTTTTCAGGGAGAAGTGGATGAGTTGATAACTGAAGCACCTACTTGTTCTGGTGAAGTATTAAGGTTGTGTTTGAGTGTGATAAAAAGAGAAGGATGGGAGTGTAATTCAATTGACATTAAAGCAGCATATTCGTAGGGTGATCTAGTTAAAGGACGGGTGTATGTGATTCCTCCGAAAGAAGCAAAAGAAGAAGGGTATATCTGGGAGTTAAAGAAGACGGTGTATGGTTTGAAAGATGCTGCAAGGGCATGGTACAAGAAAGTGGCTACGGTGATTACTGAACTGGGCAGTATGAAAAGTAAGATTGAACCTGCTTTGTTAATGTGGAAGAATAGGGGTTAGTTAGATGGGATTATGTGTACTCATGTGGATGATTTTTATTTTAGTGGTCTTAAAGAGATTTATAAACACTTATTCACAGAAAGAAAAAGTTGAGATAGGGTCTGAAGATATAAAAGGGTTTAAATACATATACCTATGTGAATATTCATGAACAAAAGAATGGGATATGGTTGGAACAGGATAGACAGAAGTAGGATATAAATACATAGGATTAAAAAAAAAGTATTTTTTGGTGAAAGAGAAATGGAAAAGAAGGAATTAACGATGTATAGATCTTTGGTGGGTCAGATGAAGTGGTTGAGTGGACAAACAAGGCCTGATTTATGTTATAATGGGAGTGATAGTAAGTTCTTAAAGGAGAGAAGATGGAAGAAATGAGGAAACTTATGTGATTAAAAGGAGTAGAGAGATTGATATGGGTATATGGATGAGTAAGTTAGAAGGTAAGATTCATATGGAAGTTTATACTAATGCTTCTTATGGCATGGAAGGTTGTGTGAGCTGAAAGACATAAAAGGGAATAGATGTCCTATTTGCGTGGAAGTCGGTGTATGAGAAGGGTTGCTAGGTCTACAATTGAGGCTGAAGCGATTGCCTTCATTGAAGGAATACAAGCAGGTATATATTTGGAAAAATGTTATAATGAAATTGTTGGTGGGGATAGATTGGAGGTAGTTGTTTATACTGATAGCAGGAAATTAAAGAATGCAATTTATTCAGTAACGCAAGTGGTGAGTAAATGCTTATGAATAGATATAGCATGGA
>JABUQX010019244.1:0-2500 GCA_015478945.1 Trachelipus rathkii
ATATTATATTATATAAGTAGATATACTATATATATATATATATAGTATAGCGTATAGTATAATATAGTATATACTATATATATACTAATTAGTATATAATTATATATATATAGTATAGTTATAATATAATATATATATATATTATATATAAGTATATATTATATATATATATCTATAGTATATAGTATATATATATAACATATAATATATATATATATATATAATATATATATATATATATAATATACGTATTATACGTATAATATATATATATTTATATTAGTATATATATATATATATATATATAGTAGTATAGTATAAGGCCTATATATATATATATAGTGACTATATATATATATATATATATAAATATTATATAGTATATATATGATAGTATAGTATATATATATATAGGTATATATAATATATATATATACTATATATAGCAATATATATCATATAGTATATGATACTATATATGTAGCAATTATAGTATATATATATATATATTTATATATATGTAAAATTATAGTCGTATAGTATATAGTATACTACGGTATATATATACAGTATATATACATATGTAATACTATATAATATAATAGTATATATATTATATATATATCTATATAAATTATATATATATTATACTTAATATATTAGTATATATACTACTTATATATGATATAATATATGATATATATAAGTATATATGATATATATATACTTAGTAGTATATAGTATATAGTATAAATATAGTATGAAATAAAATTCTTATTTTTATTTAAAAAAAAATACTAATATAGATAACTACAATCGAATCTGGAAAAGTTCAACAACAAATCATAAATAAAATATAAAAACAAAAAATTGAAAATAAAGTTTTTTAATAAACAGAAAAAATAGAAGAAAACGAAGTAAAAAAAAGTTTGGTGAAAGTGCAAAAAGGAAAATAAATAAAAAAATAGAAATATATTTTTTCGCTTTTTACGGTGGAGAGAATCGAACCTTCTTCTGTTTGCATTGTGAAGGTTTCAAAAACAAACAATGGAGTGCGATCAATTTTATAACAATTTTAAAAATGGGAAGATGCGCTGAATTCTCGAGTGTTTGGGGATGTGCGTGTGTTGTGCGTGGTATGCGTGCTACAATGGATTTGTACATAAAAAAGTTATTTAGCAAATTTAATGTAGACTAGATTTATATTAACTTGCTTGAAGTATCAGAATTTGTCTTTAAGCATATTCTACGCACACACACACACAACACACATCGACATACGAGAACACACGACACACACCATACACACAGCACACACACACAACACACGCACACATATATATATATAGTATATGTATAGTATATATATATAAGTTATATGAATTCATTTGTATATAGTATAGTATATGACTATATATACTACTATAAATACTATATACTATATATATATACCGGTATATAGATATACGGTATATATATATTATATATATATCCATATATATATCCATAATATATACGTATATATATATATATTATATATATATAGTTAATATATTATATATATATAGTATATATATATATATATAGATTAGTAGTATATATAAATACTTTAATATATACATATATAGTAGTATATAAGTATATATAATATATTATATATAAGTATATATATATATATATATATTTTTATATAATATTAGGTATATATATATATTATATATAATATAGTATATATAAAGTATAATATATACTATATATATATATATAGTATTAGTATATATATATAATTTAGTATATATTATGTAGTATATAGTATAGTTTATAGTAATCATATATAGTATATATATATATACTATATATATATAGATATATATATATTATATATATATATATATTATAGTAGTATATATGACTATATATATAAATATATATATATATATATAATATATATACGCTATATATATATATATATATACTATATATATATATTATAAATGCTATATATATATATATACATATATATATATAGTAATATATACTATATATATACTATATATATAGTATAGTTTTATATATTAGTATATAGAGTATAGTATATATATAGTAGGTATATATATATTCTGATATAGTACTATATATATATATATATATGATAGATATATATTAATATATATACTATATATATACTATATTATATATAATATAATATATATAGCTATACTATATATATCATACATATATATACCGGTACGTATATATATGATATATATATGGATATATATTACTATATTATATACCGGTATAATAAATAATATATATATGCACTATATACTTTATATATATATATATATATATACGTTATATACTATATAGGTATATATATAGTATATATATTTATATATATATATATGATATGTGTGTGTGTGTGTGTGTGTGTGTTGATGTATTGTGTGTGTGTGTGTGTTTGTGAATGATTGTGTGGTGTGTGTGTGTGCGTAGA
>JABUQX010019244.1:7500-24015 GCA_015478945.1 Trachelipus rathkii
AATAACCCTCACATCGCAAAGGCTTCTTTGGCACTCCTGATTCCCTGAACTAATTGCCTGAATTTCGTGCAAAAAAACGAACACGATTTCTTAGTAGGTTTACTTTTGTTTTGCAAACAATTGGAATCAGCTGTTGTGTGGGCCCGTCTGGTCTGATAAATCAAAAATAAAACAAAAACAAAAATATACAAAATTGTCTATATTAAAATAAAAAAAAATTGATCAGTCTCTTGATGGAGTTTAATCGATTTGGAAGAAATTAGATTTAAAGCTGATTTTATTGAATGAAAATTCATCAATTCAAACGGGCCTACAACACCGTCATTTTTTTTGGTTTGCACATTTTCGTAAGAATGTTAATTTAAATAATACGTCTACACAATTTCACATTACTGTTTCAACATTACATCCCAAACTTTGTTCCTCTTCCAGATTCCACGAACACCATCTACCAACTGCGAGCATTTCTTCTTTTTACTGAAACATCCACTATTGATTGTGTCTTCTCTTTTTACTTTCTACTAATTTCTATTGTTAACATAAAATATTTAACATTCAATAGCTGCAAAACAGAAATACAAAAGTAATTAATCAAATCAAGAAAAAGATAAAGTATTCTAACCAGCTAACTACTAAGTTGTTCAATGAATAAAAATTTGCTTACTTACTCCCAGCGAAGAATGAAGAAGAAAAGAAAAGTTATGAAATTATGAATTGAATAAGTCGGTATAACCTGTCATCAGTAATTATGAAGACACACCACTCGCGAACTGGTAGTTTGGAGGGACCTTGGTTGTGTTGCTCGCTAATTATGGATGTGATATTAGAATGTTTATAGTAGGTACTTTAGGACAAAGGAGAAGAAAAGAAAGGTAAAATAAATAGCTTTATTTACAGATAGTGAATAATAGGACTATGTTACTTCCTATACTATACTCTAATTTCTACTTCTACAGATTAGGAAATACCGGAAAAGTTTTCGGTATTTCGTAAGGAGATTTTTATTACAATTTTGAGGATTTGAGAGTGTTAGAGGGAGATGGTTATCACAACGATTTACCACTCGGATAGAACTTAATATTATATTACTTAAGATTGATTGTTAACGTAAACAACGAGAACAATCACATATAAACATTTAGGATAAATGGACTTATGATAAAACCTGTTTTGAGTACATTACAGGTAATTTCAATCTTAAATACTAAATTAACTTAACTAAATTATTATTTTTTATGAACGATAAGTGGAGAAGTTTTCTTCTACTATCGATGTTATTTTCCACAATTAAGACAATTTTTAAATAAAGGCGATAACTTAGATGAATGTGATGTATTAGATCCGTAGATCAAAATGATGATCCCGGAAATCAAACCAATGATTCTCAAAGATCAAAACAAGACCACAACAAAGATAGTCCAAAGGGAGACAGAAGTCGCATAAGACATATGGGGGCGAGGAAAGCCAAGATTCAAAACCCATCCCAGATCTAAAAATACTACATTTACAAAAAATTAGGAGAATTAAATATGGGAATGATTACTGTATTTTTCAATTTGTTTATTTAAATTAATTATTATTTCTTTTTTGGTTGATCTGGTATATTTTGTGTAATTTCATCCCTACCCTACGAGATAAAAACTCTCAAAAGGGGTTCCTTGATTTTAGGAATACTGAGTGGGGAGCGGATAAGTGGCAAAAAGAATACCCTGAAAAAAACATCATAATTCAGGGTAAGTTCAAAATTTGTCTTAATTAGATGTCAAATATATATCATTTCTTATTAAACATTGTTTAGCGTTTGCTAAAATGCAAGGAAAGTTAGTCCGATTTTGCAAGATATAAATATAAATATGTCAGATTTAAAAGAATTTAATTATAATAGTAGTATGCAATTCATACGTCAATTTAAATTGTTGTTCATATACTTTTAATATACTTTTAATGATTTTCAAGTAGAGCTAGAAAAGAAAGAGATGCCTAAGTTTAGATATTCATAATAAGCACAAAAAGATGGCACATCATGTATAATTATAAATAAATATCCATTAAAAAAATACAAAAATTCACCCAAAGGAACTTTATTTATTTCTTTATTTATAAATATATGAATTGTATTAAATAATAAATGGAAAACCCTCTTTGGTGGAAAAAAAAAAATTTTCGGCTTAAATCAATAAAACGAAGTAAACAAATCACACTAAAATAGTATATAATATTTTGAGGGATATATATATATATTATATATATATTAATGATAGTAGTATTATATTATTATAGAATATATATAATATATATAATAATATATATATGGATACTATATAAATATATTATATTCAGGAACGGATATAAGGAACAGGGGGTTGGGTTGGGGCCTAGGAGGAGAGGGATCAGCATGGGTAAAGAAAAAATGATGCAAGTTAATTGCAACTCACTATTTTTTTTTTGGTTATCAATTACTTATTCAGTATTTAAGCTTACTTTTTTACTACTAAAAATAACCTAGGTATAAATTTACAACTAAAAATTTTTTATTTTGGTAGACGTTGAGGGTCCCATTGTTCAATGCCCCGAATAACTTTTTGAGAATGTCACTTAGCCCAGTACTCCCATTGGTAGAACTGTGTAAATATAGGTAAATGTATTTTTCGGCTATTGTATGTTACTTTTGCTATTGAGGTAGCAATGGCATAATGGGGCATTATCGTAAGTAAAAGTAATTAATATAGTTAGGGATCATATGGGGTAAATTTATATTATTTAAAAAGCTTCGAGACATTGTAGACCACTATAAATCTAGAGCTCTGGGAAGTTAAACAAAGTTAGCTTCCCTACGGAGTTCAGACTCAAGTACGCTGAAAACCTAGAAACTAGGTGATTTGGTTTCAGAGCCAAAGCATGATAGAACTAATTGTCACAAGCTGGCTAACAGGCAACCGTTTTCGTTTTTGCATTTGTGCTAAAAAAATGCTAAAGTTTTCGTTCGTTTTGTCAAACTTGTGAAAAATCGTAAAAAATGCTCCCTAAACGTAAAGAATTTCCCTAAATTCTGTGTAATATAGAATAATTCTGTATAAATAGCAACCTTGACAGAAATTAAGGACAATTCCTAATACGATTGAAAATATTTGGGCGACATTGTTTTTTACGATTTTGCAGCAAGTTTGACAAAACGAATGAAAACTCGAAAACTTAAGCATTTTTTTAGCACAAATGCAAAAACGAAAACGGCTTTAAAACTCAAAGCTTGCAGCCAGTCACAGTCCTCAAATTAAACTAGGACTGTAAGTCTTTAACTGACTTGATATTCATACAGTCACTAAAACTAAACTTAGTGTAAAATTAATCAGTAATTGTAGCATTTAGGGGAATTGACTGGTCACAAAATTAATTTTTCACTGTGGTTCATTTTTTTCTCTTAGCTTCTAATAAAGATAATTCCAAAATTAAAAATCTTAAATAATTGAGGTACTATAATTAAATTACAAATTACATTTTCATTTTCAGATTCTATGAATCCAACTTTCATTATTTTGAGGTTTCATTATTTTGAGGAAACATAGATTATTAATTATATTTAATTAAATAACTAACCTGAGAAACTAGTAAACTGTATATGTAAAAGTTAATATTAGTAATCATTAATAAATATTAAAAAATAATAACAAGGTGTGCGAAGAACTGATAAAATGAGGAATGAACGCATTAGGGAGTTGTGTGGTGTGAAGAAAAGCGTGAAATGAGAGACATAAACGAGTGAGCATTGTGAGAATGGTTTGGCCAAATGGAAATCATGGATAGATGATAGTCGGTTGGTTAAGCCGATGTATAGTAGTGTGTGTTGGAAATCAACCGAAGAAAAAGTGGATTGAGTCAGTAAGGAATGCTTGAAGGAGAGGAATGTGAGTTTGGCAGAGACGAGAAGAAAGGTGTATAATAGGAGTGAATGACGTGGTTTTGTGAGGGGGTATGGTTGTGGGCTTTGCCCAAGGGGATAAACCCCACCATTGACAATGGTCTCCGAAGATACCACTATCGTGGAGTGGGACTTCCTGGCAGTCTTGTGAAACCTCTAGGGTGGGTTTTTCTGAGTCAAAATAACAAGTTCTCACTTGTGGGTATAAAGGGGAAGGAAAGGGGGGGGGGGGGGGGGGGGGGCTTTCTTTTTCTCATCTACATTGTTCCGTCTAAAAACCACTTCTCAATTACTTTTCTGTTTTCAGTGTATGCGACACATATCACCCCCCAATCTGGGGATAATTAATAAGATATAGTAAAAAACTTTAATAAAATGAATAATAAGTGAATTTATTAAATAATAATGATTTAGATACACAAGTTAATCAATTTTAATAATTATATATTATATTAATAAATTTAATTATAAATTTTTAAATATATAATATTATATAAATATTAAATAATATTAAGTTAATAATATAATTAAATTAATATATATATATAGGTACTCCATTATAGTAATATATATATATAGCATTATTTATTATATATATTATGAAATTAATATAAATATATTTTTATTTTTATCTATATATATATATAATACATATATATTATAAATATATAAATATGTATACTATAGTATACTTATATATAATAATTTTATCAATATATAATATATATATATATATATATATATATATATATATATAGATGTATTTTAATTTAATGCCTATTAAATATATATCTTTGTAGATATTATGTATATACAAGCATAGAAAAATAAATATATATAGTATATAATATATTATATATATATATAATATAGGTAATATATATATATACAAGTTTTCCATAGTGAGCTTTACTTTTTTTTTTCCCATTTTACCAGGGTTTTTACCATAAAAAATCCTGCCCGGGTGG
Organism: Trachelipus rathkii; assembly: GCA_015478945.1. NCBI lineage: Eukaryota > Metazoa > Arthropoda > Malacostraca > Isopoda > Trachelipodidae > Trachelipus > Trachelipus rathkii. The sequence continues at coordinate 12,385 of JABUQX010019244.1, forward strand.
GTAGGTGGCAGCTCCCTGGGAAGGTACCCAGTGCAACCCTGCTTCTTAGTGGTATCAATGGTTAGGTTAGGTATTTATCCCAAAGTTACTTAAAGAGGAATATCTTTCTTAGTACAGTGGCATGCTAATTACTCTTTTTGATAGGTACTATAGCTTAAATATTACCACTGGTATAGTTGGTTAGGTTAGGTTAGATATCCATCCCAAAGTTACCTAAAGTGGAATATCCCATTAAGTACAGACCTGAACTCACCAGTTCCACCAGCAACATCCAGAAGTTTTATATTTACAGTTGGATCAAGCCGATCAACAAAGCAATCCTTCCAAAGGCGATGAATTCCACCTGACATAACATCGTTCATTAAGTCATACTTCTCAGCAACATTTTCAAATACATTGTGAACTGAAATAAAAAAAAATAGACCACAATAAATTCCAAAATTCAAATTGTTTCCCTACAGAGAATTTCTAGTTATTTAAAAATAAATAAATAAATAATTGATGTAAAAATAATTTTTACTTGGAGAGAGCTGTCTGTGATAATTTATTGTATTCATAATATTTTAGAGAAAAGAATAACACATTGTAAATAAATTGTTTACTTTCTAACTTTCTATACAAAAATAAACTAAAGTAATTTCCGAATATTTACCAGTAAGTTTTATTAACAATATGAAATTTTATTAAATCAAAAAGAGGAGAAAAAAGAATCTAACAATCATGGGTTATAAGCTAGAAAAAGTTTCTTTGATTCAGGGTCTGGTTCAATTTCTTTTCTACCTAAACACTTCTGGTTACTATGGCAGTGGTATTACAGTTCGTTCTGAAGCTTTTCTCCTCCTTTACAATGGAATGTCCACGTTTATGTTTGGTAGATAAGTGCCTCAAGGCACTGCTTTGAAATTACCAAAGCATTTATACTATAACAAAGCAAAACAGAAATCACTCATGAAAATTTTAAGTTGTGGAAAATATTTGTAAATCGAGGCTATTTATGAAAATTTGATTCAATAAATAATTAAGCCTTAGAATATTAAAACTTTGATCTCCTTTCATATTTAACACCTGACATAATATATTTTTATTTACTTATTTTCTGAGTTTATAAATTTTAAAATCTTGGCATCAATTTCCTATTCAAGCTAATAGCTAATTACCTGCACAACATATAAGAACATAAGGAAATAGAGACAGTTAGAAACCACATGGGTCTATCAAAACAATCTCAGTCAAAAAGATGCAACATTAACAATTACTATGAATAGTCTGTCTTAGATTTGAATTTTCATCATGGAAAAACAATTAACCAAGCCCCATAATTTCACATACAGCATCCAACTTATTATGCTATTACATATGCAACATGCAATTCATTAATCTATAACATAAACAAACTTTCTAACTAACATGCAAACTAAGTCACCAATATCTCAAAGATTGTCCTAAATACACATAAATTGCAGGTTAAATACAAAATCTACAATTAGACTGTCATATTGTCATGTAGTGTATGTATATTGTTGCCTTATTTGCTTAAGTTCTTACTCGGGTTGGCTAACGCACCAGTATACTGTTGCGGTGCGTGGTGCGGATTGAAACATAAGAGGTGCTGTGCGGTGTGACAAAAATTACTTTTGGTGCGGTGCGGTGCGGTGCCTGGTGTACTTACCCTGGTGCAGAGCGGTACGGTGCGGTGCACAAAATTCCAGTGGTCGGCCAACCCTGGTTCTTACAATACCATAACAATAGGTACTTTCTTCTTAACAACCCTTAAAGCATTCTTTTACTATCCACATTTTACTTTGCCAAATATTCTCCTCCTTACGCTTTGTCTTTCGTACTAAAAGAACGTCTTGATTTTTTTAAAGGTCATTTTTCTTTGGTTTTGTGTATTTTATTATGTACTGAGTGTATTATTCGACAAAACAAAACTTACTTTTGGATAATTCAATCCATTTCTTATTTGAGATACTTAATTATATTGGGAACCGTAGTAAAAAACTTTAAAGTCTTTAAATGCATGTAGAATATAATAAAGAAACTATATTCAGATTTCTTAATTATACCTTTAGAAATTATTTAAAATTACTCCAATACAAAATCTCCTTGAAGAAACAATGAAAGTTTTAATCAGACAACCAAAAAATGCCCAATTCTATCACAGAATAAACTAGACAATGCCTTTTTGTTACATCACTCTACAAAATTATATAAGAAGCGGATTAAAAAATCTTACCCTACTAATCAATTACTACATCTCTTATATTAAACACTCATGCAACAACAGCCTAAACATACATCAGTCCTATGAAACATATATATTTAGCATTTTTTCACCAGATATATTCCGTGCTGAGACATAAGAAAATAAAGATAAGCTTCAAAGGTCTATCAAGACTCCCAGTCAAAAGTTGTAAAGCTGCCATTATCTTTGAATAGCTCATTTTAGATTTAAATTTTGATCACATCAATAATTAACCCAACATAATTACACAGGCAACATACAATTTATTAAGCTAAGTTTTAAACAAATATGTCAACTAAGCTAATATGCACAAAAAAAAAAAAAAAAATCCTGAATATATCAAATGATCATCAAAATGGTTTTGTTTTAAACCATGTTGGAATTTGTTTGATGATGTGTGGAGTTAATGGGGCAGTATGATGAAGGGTCAGAGGGGTCTTTTCCCGGCTTTAGTTTGGGTATAATGATAGCTTTTTTCCAGATAGGGGGAATGAAATTTAGGCTGATGGAACTATTATATATATTTGTACTAATTGAGTTAAAGCTGTGTTCCCTAGGTGTTTGAGGTGTTTGTTTGAGATGTTGCAGTGGCCAGTTACAGGTGAGTTTTTAAGTGTTTTTGTTTTGTTTTCTAGGTCAGTTGTGGTTATTTCTATTGTTGGGTCATGGTTGAGTTTTATTTTGTTGAGAGCTTTGATGATTTTCCTGTTTTGAAGATGTGTGGGTTTTTGACCCTGCTTTGCGAAGTGAGTTGCGAGAATGTTTGTGTGTTTTTTGTTGGATTGGGGATTCTGTGTGTTTGGGTTTTTAATAGATTCGTCAGTGTGAGTTTGTTGGCTAGTTGAGTTTTTCAGTGCATTTATTGTTTTCGTCATTCTGGTGTTATTCGTGTGTTGGATGCTCTTGTTGAGGAAATTCTGGAAGTTGTTTGAAAAGTGTGTGCATTTAGTAAGTTTATGATTTGGCAGTTTAAGGCATTAATCTGTGTTGTCATTTGGAGTGTTGCGGGTAATATTTTTCTGAGTGAGTTGCGTTGTTTGATTAGTTGTTCTATTTCAGGTGTTAGGGTTGGGTTGTATTTTTTGATGTCTCCTCTGGAGATGGATTTGTTAGCTGCTTTTTGGATCTGGGAAGTGAAGTTTTGTATGGCTTTGTTGAGTGCTGGTGTTTGTGATATTTAGGAAATGTATGTTTTATATATATATATATATATATATATATATATATATATATATATATATATATATATATATATATATATATATATATATATATATATATATATATATATATATATATATATATATATATATATATATACCGGTATATATATATATATATATATATATATATATATATATATATATATATATATATATATATATATATATATATATATATATACTACTGCTACTACTGCTTAATATATATATATATATATATATATATATATATATATAATATATATATATATAGCTATATATATATATATATATATATATATATATATATATATATATATATATATATATATATATATATATATATATATATATATATATATATATATATATATATATATATATAAAAACTTTGAAAAATGTTACAATATTGACATTCACATTTATTTTTGAGGCAAGCAGGGATTGGTTTGCTAAGTCTGAAAACTAAAAAATAACACTTGCCTCGTTCTGTCTTTTCTTCTTTAGTAACCGTTTCATATCCAAAATGTGTTTTCTCTGAATCCAAATTCTTCTGTGTTGATGAACAATAATTTGTTGATTGTTTTGTCAATGTTTTGATAAATAAATTAGTGCCCTTATAAGATGCCACAGCTGAAAATTTCCTAGTGATCTTTGAGGTATGAAATAAGCTTGAAGTAGTTGATGCCCGTTGAGCTGTTTGTGAGCTTAAAAAGCATCTTAAGTTTAAGTTAATTTTCAGCATATTTAAAATATTTTGCTTTAAACAGCTTTTCATGACTAATAAAAATGAAATATGCCTCTACCTGAAATAAAATAGCCTATTAAAGAATGATGAGATAAATTATAAAGTGTAACTAAAGTTTTAAGAAAATATATTAGTGATAAAACACTAACAATAAAACTAAAGAAAAATTATTATTTGTAAAGCATATATGAAGTTTGCAACTGGTCGGGTGGTAGAATATCAGCTACTCTCTCCTTGGGCTTGGCTTTGTCTTTGACGTTAATCGAGTTCACCCCTCCTAGATTAGGGCTCTGCCTGTGAATGGTAGTGTTTATCTTTAAAAAAAAAAAAAATATATATATATATATATATATATATATATATATATATATATATATATATATATATATATATATATATATATATATATATATATATATATATATATATATATATATATATTTATATATATATATATATATATATATATATATATATATATATATATATATATATATATATGATTCTTATGTCATCAGAGTAAGATGTAGTAGAAAAGAAAGAGAAGAAAGAGCAAGATCTTAGAAAGGAAACATCAAGAAAGAGAAGGAGCAGAAAGGAATATGAAAGACTAACAAATGATTATGCTCTGAAAAAGCTTGGATTTAGTGAAGAATGAAATGAGGGATATCAAATTATCAACTTTCAAGAAATTATAATCTTATGAAGAAATTGAACTGTAAAATTTTTGCATAAATTTATTTTCTTTGTTTCAACACTAAATTTGAAAATCAAATTTAAATTTGAATTAAAAATTACCTGTGAAGTAGCAAAAGTGAAATAGAATATAAGCTATATATATCTTTTAAAAATCAATTTATACAAAAGCAGCACTAGGCCTTTACGACTTGAATGAGGTTCCTTAGTGTGATTCCTTTGAAGGTGAATGAGATGTCAATGCAATTTCAGCCATGAACTTATGAAAGTCTAACATATCCAAATCCTCTTCATCTTCAGTAGGTTTATTTGTTGAAAAGCCACCAACATCACCATCAGTGCAGTTGCCAGGGGTTGCTGATATGGTGACTTCCACTTCTGTGAATTTTTTTTTTTTGTCACATGAGCAAGCTCCTCGGTTATACTATTTAAATGCATTCTAGAAGTGGTTCACCATCGGAGTTGCCATTCTTGTGGGGTTTCAGCTAGCTTAAGGAATTCCTTATTAGAACCTTTTATATATATATATATATATATATCAAAATTAGATTTATTATATATATATATATATATATATATATATATATATATATATATATATATATATATATATATATATATATATATATATATATATATATATATATATATATATATATATACCGGTATATATATATATATATATATATATATATATATATATATATATATACCTATATATATATATATATATATATATATATATATATATATATATCTGTATATCTCTAAGTATATATATATATATATACATATATATATATACTGTAGCTATATCAAAATTAGATTTATTATTGAATCTAAAAGTTTCTCATAATTCTTCACCCAAAAAGTAAGAAGTAGCCTATCGACCAAATTAACCAAACAGATACAAAAAAAAATGGATGATACTGCAGATACCGATACTATTGGTACATCCTTACTTACTTATATTGAGGGTTGGAAAAAAACCCTGTATTTTAGGAAGAAAAGAAAAATAACCCTCTAGATTTTATTGGGCTTTTATTTTTATTTTTAAAAGATAAGCTTTAAAATTCATAAACTTTAACAAAATTTCTTTTAACTAAAGTGCTTTTAAAAAAAACTTTTAACTCTTTAGACACCTAATATACCTATATAAATTAGAGATATTTTAGAGCTATTCAGTTTTATAATAAGTAACGGTCTAAACCAGTAGTTGAAGAACTTTCTTAAGTATTACCCCAAAATATATATGTGTATAACACGACTCTCTAGACAGAAAGAGAAGGAAAGTTAATTGATTTTAAAATTATAGCTTATGGTATTTCTCAAATTCCACCGTTTCTGGAAAACACAAAGGACATGCAAATTTAAAATAGTTCATTGAATCAATTTGTATCTATGGAGAATACAGTCATATATACAGGGTGAAAGGTATGACCAAGCAAAAATTTTTGTAGCTATATGTAAATTTGGTTGAAACCATTAAATTGTTGATAATCATATAAAATTATCCATGATCAAAAAAATATTAATGCAATTGATATACAAAAAATTGGAAAAAAGCATTGATAGCGATATCCTTATAAAAATGAGAAAATTAGCTATTCAAAATTTTCAGAAATTTTTTATATTTTTCTTTTATATATATATATATATATATATATATATATAATATATATATATATATATATATATATATATATATATATATATATATAATATATATATATATATATATAATATATATATATATATATATATATATATATATATATATATATATATATATTAATATATATATAATAATCCCAAAATATATATATATATTTTTTATATATATATATATATATATATATATATATATATATATATATATATATATATTAGGGATGTACCGATACCAGAAAAGAGGCCGATACTGATACTCTATTTTTTAGGTGCCGATACCGATATTTAATTAATATAATAAATACACAAGTAATAAGATAGAATCATTTTGTGTACTGCTAGACAATTCAAGATTGCATTTCTTTATCAGCCAATACTAGTCAATTTATATTTTCATATTTGGTTGTGCCCAGTATATTTATTTTATAATTAAAATAGTATCTTTAAATGGAATAAAAATTGCAAATATAATATTAATAACCTTTTTTATGTTTGTGTTTATTCAAAAAAATATTCCATTTCCATTTTCCAGTAAGTATTAAAAAAGTTTAACTACTAGCTTTTATGTTTAAACATGATTACAATTTACAAGAAGATCTTTAACTAGCTACAAAAAATAAAAGAATAAAAATAATGAAAGAAGAGACCTCAATTAATCAGCTGAAAAGATAAATAAAAAAATAAAAAAAGCTATTTACTCAAACATGACATAATAATATACTCCTTTAAGAATAAAGATAGATATGCATTAATACTAAATTCAAAATTCACAATTGTGATGTATAAAACATCAGCTTTCAACTAGTATTCTGGCGAGAGCCTGTTCATTTTTTGGGGTGTTTACCACCTTCCCTACCTAACACTATAAAATACGCTCGCTCATCGACTGTTGAAGGAGTGCTGATAATTATTTGTCTGCAAGCACTGATAATAATGAAAACCTTGGCCCATTTTCATGCCACCGCATGAAAGGTTTCTCTTCTGTAGGCAGCATCTCCATGTTTTCGTAGATTTTCATCTCCTATTTCACAAATTGCAAATTTGAATTATCTTTGTTCCTTGATGATGAGTCTCTTCAGTTTTTACGATGGGGTTCCTTGGTGTGATTCCTTTGAAGGTGAATTGAGATGTCAAGCAATTTCGCCATGAACTTAATTAAAGTCTAACATATTCGAAATCCTCATCTCAGTAATGTTTATTTTGTTGAAAAGCACTATCGTCACTATCAGTGCTGTTGCCAGGGGTTGCAGATAAGGCGGCTTCCACTACTGTGAAATCTTTTTTTTTTTTGTTCAAGGAGAAGCTCCCTCGTTATGCTATTTAAATGCATTCTAGAAGTGGTTCACCGTCGGAGATGCCATTCTTGTGGGGTTTCAGCTAGCTTAAGGAATTCCTTATTAGAACCTTTTATTTTTATTTTTTTTTTAGAGTTGACACCGCCGCTCACTGGCAGAACCCTATTCAAGGAGGGGATGTTGAATGCCTCAAAAATTCATCTAACGCAAATTACGCAGATGAGCACAGACGCAGGTTTTAAAGTGAGGGAATTAAATTGACTAAAAAAACGGATGTGATGGGAAAGAATTCCACAGAAAAGAGGTAGCTTGAAACAAGGAAGCACCGCAGCGAACTAGTCTGGAGTTAATAATATCAACGACAAAACTCATGTGTAGCCACAACACCCCTTGTACTACGAGGGTGTCGTAAAGGTGGTGGTACGCGAGTGGAAAGTTCCCTCGAGCACTTACCGCTACAGTACCTATAGAAAAGGGATAGAGCACCAACATCGCACTGCAATATAGAGGGTCAAGTGAACTAGAAAGTACAGGACAGTTTATAAGTCTTTCGGCCTTTGGACTTGACCCTATCCAAAAGCGGGTGAAACCAGAGCCCTCCCAGATAATGAGAAGGCAGTAACTCCGTACAAGGGCGGATGAGACCCTTATACAGTTGACATTACTGAGAGATGGAAAGAAAACTCTGCAATTTGGACAGAATTCACAGATTCTTTGAGGCCGCCCTAGCAACGTTGTGATGTGAGTTTTCAATACATATTTTTGTTTATGTTAAGGCCAAGGATGTTTATATTGTCAACAGGAGAGACGAGAGAACCGTCGAAAGAGATGGGAAAGTTAGGTGTCTTAGAGAGGGAGATTTATAGAAGTTGGGTTTTTAAAGAATTAAATTTCACAAGCTTTGAGACGACCCAACCCTGAAATTCTATCCAGATCAGCGAAAAAATAGAATCGAAAGATTAAGACGAGAGGGCAATTTCTTGAAGTAAAAGAGGGAGCGAATGAAATGAGTTGAAGAATGAAGGGTTGAGTCATCTGCATATGAGTGAATAGAGTTAGATGTGCAGGTGACAAGAAAAATCATTGATGAAAAGCAGGAATAAAGTAGGAGATAAAAACAGAACCCTGAGGAGCATCACTATTGACAAGAAAAGAAGTCGCCCCATCAACAACAGCCGACCATTAAGCGATTTGAAAGAAAACTAGAGAAACATAAATAAGCAAAGAGAAGAAGGAAGCCCAAAGGAGGGGAGCTTGGAGGAGCTGTGACGCGTGCCAAATACCTGGTCAAATGCTTTTGATATGTAAGCGCCACCACACAAGTCTTCCTGTAGTTCCTAAGGGCGGAAAACCAAAAATCTGTTAAAAATAGGAAAGTATATCGCCATTAGATCTCGAGCGCCGAAAGCCGTACTGGCATCAGAATGAAGGGATGAAAGATTCCAGATAATCTAAGAAGTGAAGAGTTGAGAAGGGTTTCCAAAGATCTTAGAAAGAATACAAGTTAGAGCTATAAAGCGATTGTTAGAAGGATCAGAGCAGCATCCTTTTTCGAATAGGTTGGACATATGCGCGCTTCCAACACTGTGGGAAAAGGTGCTAGTATTGAGGCATAGATAGATATAGTTGAACGAGGGGCGGGGTCAGCACGGAAGCACACTACTTCCTCAAACCTCGGAGAGGAATGCCATCCATGCCACCCGCCTTCCCTAACGTTCATGAGATCTTCAGGAGCCCATGACTCCGATTAAATGAAAATTACAGGTAAAGGCTAGGAACCTGAGAGGAGAAGGAGGAAGAAGAGGAATGCCAGAATTGTCCAGGATTTGAGTTAGAGGAAAATAGGAGGCCAAAGAGATGAAATTGGCCTTTTCAGTTGAGTATTAACAAGCAGAATCATCAGAGCGCATAAGAGGAGGAAAGGATGATTTACAGAAGTTGTTAGAGATGTTTTTCTGAAGAGGCTAGAGAGATTTGTCAGTAGGAGAACCAAGAAGGTCAGCGCACTTTCGTTTAATGAAAGTTCGATTTGCTCGTCGAAGAAGTCATCCCTGCAACGATTTCTATTTGAATGAAAATTAGTAATAAGAGTGATAGGAGAACGTGAATTTTTTCACACTCCCTATATGTACTGTCTCTACCCTGAATGGCAGAGAACAATCACGATCGAATCATGGGATTTTGAGGAGAAAAAGATTTAGTCCAAGAAGGACATGAACCTGCTGATCCCCATTAACAATTACAGTCCCCACTTTATCGGCAGAAGCTGAAGCGTCTTCAGAGTCAAAGCAGTCATTCCAATTATAGTTAGCGTAGAAGCAACGCAATTCCCCCCCAATCGGCCGATCAAAGTGCCAGAAAACGCAATAGGGCTGGATGGAGATGTTGGAGAGAAGGTAATTAAATTCAAAGAGATATAAAGGTTGTGGTCAGATTTACCGATAGGAGCGAAGGTGGTGTATTTATAGAGAGAAGGACTAGTGGTGAAACATAGGTCAAGTGTGTTCAAGAATCGGTTGGAACGATCAGGAATGTGTGTAGGTTCTTTAATTAGTTGTTCCAGATTGTTGAGAATACTGAATTATTCGGCTTCCTCCACTAAAATCAGTATGAGAGGAAATCCCAACAATTCAGTGTTGTGTACATTGAAATCCCCTAAATAGAGGACCTCAGTATTTTAATGAGAAGATATAACAGTCTCGTGAGAAGTAGTAAGGTAATCAAAAAAGGTATGAAAATCTGTTCTGTTAGGAGAACAGTAGCAAAAGCATAAGATTATTGTAGTAGAAGGAAGAAAGATTTTAAGCCACAGAACATCGAAGTTAGGAGATTCGAGATTCTTCTAGGAGATGTGTTATAGGAGTTTTATATTTACATAGGCACATACTCCACCCTTCAGACGGAAATTATAAAATAAGTCATAGTTGGATATATTAAACGAGTTGAAGGATGAATTCTTAGCCATCTGGGTCTAAGACAAGAGCATAAAATTAGGGTTAGACGTTAGAGAGGTGGTATTCCATGGATGCAGAGTTAGAGTGCAAGCCATTGATGTTGGTAAAGTCAAATGAAAGCCACGCCTGTGCAAATCTGATATCATACACGCACACACAATCACACACACACACACACACACACACAAAAAAAAAAAAAAAAAAGACAGAAAAAATAGACAAAAACCAAAGGAGAAATGAGGAAAAATTATTGTACGCTAAAACCTAAATTTAAAACCTGAAATTTTAAAACGGTAAAACCCTATTTACAGCAAATATCTAAAATATGAATAATCCAGAAAGTTTAAAAACACTCGCGCAATCATACACTCTCACGAAATTGCGTACAAAAAAAAAAAAAGAAAAAAAAATATTATATATCAACTAAAAAAGTAGAAGATAAATCTGTGTAAATTATAATAATGGCTGTCCAAATAGATAAATGTCAGCTAAGCCCAGTTGGAGAAACATAGTTAAAAAGGAAAATCGAGCAAAAAAAAAACATAACCTAGTACTAGCTTCTAAATTGAACTAAATTTATTTATTTAAATCTTTAAAAGTTTCTTCAAAAATAATTTTTTCACCCAAAAAGTAAGAAGTATCGCCATATTAACCTTAACCGATACCGATCCCCCAAAAATGGGCCGATACTAAACCGATAACCGCGATAACCGATACTATCGTACATCCTAAATATATATATATATATATATATATATATATATATATATATATAAAATACACGGAAATCAGTATAAAAAAAACTTTAAATAATTTTTTA
>JABUQX010019245.1:0-12500 GCA_015478945.1 Trachelipus rathkii
ATGTCTGAAGAAGAAAATGTAGTTCGCCATAGGAGATAAAAGGTGCATAATAGGAGAATGGCGGGTAGTGCAGGGGGTTATGTGTGGCCCACACTATGCCAAGTATGCACAACACTTACATATGACGATTTGACCAAGTGAGGGTCCGCCTCAGCCCGTGAAGCTATCAAAGGGGTTGGGTTATCTCGACCATGCGACGATTACTACTAAATAATGGTACAGCAATTAGAGGCGAGGGTAAGCTGGCCTTTCAAGCGGCTTTTAGTATATATATATATATATATATCATACAATACTATATTTAACTATATATATATATATATAAGATAACTAGATATAATATATATAATAAAATATAATAATATATATATATATATAATATATATACGTATATATTAGATCTATATATTACTAATATATAATATAATAAGAAATAATAAGTCAAAACTAAGACTACTATAATAAGTCAAATATTACTGAAGCTTAATATAAATAAAATATATATATTAAGATAATATAAAGTTATATAATATATTAAAATAATAATAATAATAATAATTTAATACATTAAAATAATAATAATAATAAAATAATCAAATCATGTGAAATGTAATATTAAACTGCCACTATGTAAATTGAGAACAAATAAAGAGCTATACACATAGCCACTAAAATGACATATATATATGAATACCTCTTTTTCTTATTTAAAAGATTCATGAGTATTAATGCAATACCCTTAAAAGACTTGAAATATAAGAAAAAAAATAATAAAGTATAAAAAACAAAAAAAAAAACACAATAAACAAAAAAAAATTGTTTTCATTTGAAAAAATAACGTGTTTAATTATTACAAAACAATACTAACACGGTTTCTTTTAACCCACCCTAAGTGGATACATGGTAGATAAAGAAAAGATGTGGTGAAGTTTTCTCATTCTATAATTGGAAATATTGTGAAAAAAGAGGAATTCTCTCTGCTTAGTATAAGACAAGTATGACAATTTTGGTATTGCTCTTAAAAAAAAATCATAGTTAATCTTGTGAATAATAAGAACGATAATTGATTTGGTAACATGAAGAACACACAGAGCTAAAAAAATAGATGTTAAATAGTCCTTGGAACAGTGTACCAATTGGTAATCATGAACTGAAACGATAGAAACAACAAACTACTGAAAGCAAGTTTTGTAAATGTCATATTTTTATATTAATGGTGAAATTTAAAAAATATCCTATTATTAGAGAGATAAGAAACTAAAACAACAATAACATGAAACTAGTAAAATATCAGCCATGTTATTAACAAGAGGAAAAATCTATTAGTAATATCTTCAACCCAATCAAACATTTAAAAAAAAAAAAAAAAATTATCTTTAAATATTCGCCGTAATTTAATTTTTTTTTTTAATATATGCAGGTAGATGTTTGAGAATTACTGTGGCTCCAAGTCGACCCAGAAGACGATAATCTCAACCCCAAGAACAAGAGTGCTACTATTGCGATGATAGTCGAGTGTCCAGTAGCTTTGCGAGACCGAGGCTTCAAACTACTCCATCTTCATTAAAAAGTAATTATTATTATATGAACAAATCTAATAAAATATGGACTTTGTTTGCTTTGACAGAAAAAATTTTGAGCTAGTAGACAGTACAAAAACAGAATCCAATGCTCTCACAAAACTAATTCTTTCTATAGTTGACTGCAATTGCGAGACTGAAGTTGGGAGTTAAAGAATCAACATCTAAATAAATGAAAGTCATATGCGTCGTACTCGTTCCTCTGATGTTTGAGTTCAAGAAAATATTGAATAAGCGATTTATCAAACCGACTTTTGAAAAGTATATTTACACAATACCATTTATACCAAATTTGAAGATACTCAAGAAAATTAAGGGAACAATAAATAACCATCAAATAATTGCAGATACACACTAGTGAGTCTAGAAGTCAAAATATGTAGACAACTTGTCAACCATGGTAAAAAAATTGAAAGCTAAGTAATCACTTGAGAAAAAATATTTAGTAACCAACCACACTGTCATTGATCGAAGAATCTGGGCATCTAGCGAGATAAAAAAGTGTGCATAAAGAGAACAAAGAACAGACCTTATAAGATCAGCGTTACTTTTTTAATTTGAATATCCATTATTTTTACTGTACATATACTATAACACACACAGATGGGTTCATATGAGAACAGTATCCAATTAAACATTCATACATGAGAGCACAGTTAACGAGTCCTCAAATTGCCTCATATTTGGTTAGGAACATGGAGATGGACGTTAACAAAGTTCAAGTCTGACTGAGGAATATATCTGTAATGGAAAACATGGAAATATGATGAGGATCTCTGAAATACTAGATGACACAGATAGAAAATGAGGCAGGAATTAGAGTGCAATAACAGAGGACGCGAAGAAAGTCAGCTTTGCCTGAAAGTAACAGAATGGATTTAATTAAAATTACATATTGTGAGAGTAATCAGAAAAGAGAGGGATGTGAAAACGTAGAAGACAAAAATGAGTCGGAAAATTCGTGGAATGATCAACCAGAGAGGACGGACACTGAAGAGTCGATTCAATACCAAAGGCCGCCAATAATCCATTTTCTATATCTATATTCAGCACGACTGTTACAATATTCTGTTGGCTGTCAAGTCGACCGCAGAAGATAGGAATAATCTTGCCAACGAAAAGGTGGCCTATTATGGAGATACGACTATCGGCTTTGGCCGAGGGCTCAAACTATTCTCTGCATTAAAAGAAATTAGATTATCATAATACAAGCATGCAACCAAGATTAATGTGAAAAATGATTGTATTTGACAGAATAAAGATTTGTCTTAAGCAAATAGTACATGATAAATATTAATATAATAATGAGAATATTAATAAAATCTGTTTCAAGTCTCATGTACCTCTCATACAAGGAGACATCGAGCGAAGTGCGCGCGTGCAAGAGATCGGTTACCAGGGAGGTTTAGAGAGAGAAAAACAATGTGCTCTAACATAGTAATGAATACTCCACTTCACACATGACTGGGAATAAACCAAAAGAGCTATATATCCTCACTCATCGAAGCCCGTTAGCCGGACGTGCGCTTTATAGAGATAAGAACCGAGTCTTGGCTTGCAGAGAGATATGCGAATCTATTACCTCCCATTAAAAAAAGCTCTATGTTGACTTATTAATCAATATCATCAAGATTAGGATTGTTGTTTTGACAGAAAAAATTTTGCAGACACTAATATAAAAAATCGAGTTGCAAACGCGGCATACAATTGCCACTATCGATATAATGTCTTTTTCTAAATAAGGGAACCAATTTGTTGCACAATACTCATAATACTGGGTCTAACATAGCTATCCACCATATCAGTTTACTTTATAACTTCCGTACTCTGTAATGTAGCATTGTAATTATTACACCTTAGACATCTTAACTAGATTTATTCCTGTGTTTCCCTACACTTGATTATGCATATTTCAGATTACGCCTTTATATAATGGACATCTCAATCTTTTCTTAGCCCCAATCAGGATTCAAGTCAATTCCCATTCACGATGCGCTTAGTAAATCTTTTATTTGAGTAACCAAGTGGGATATGGATAACCTTACACTCTATTCAAAATTAATTTGCCACAATATCTGCCCACCCAAGAAGTTTACCAAATATCATTTTAAAATCTTTATACAGTCCATCATTATTCCTTACTACAGTGAGTCAATTATATATTATATAATATATATAATATAATATATATATAATATATATATATATATATTATATATATTATATATATATATAGATAGATATAATATATATATGATATATTATAATATATATATTATATATTAATATATATATATATATATATATATATATATATATACTAATATTATATATATATATATAAATTATATATTATATATATATATATTAATATATATATAATTATTTATTATATATATATATTTTGATTTATTTTAAACGTATACAATCGGGGGAAAGGTTTACTATTTTTTAATGTTTTTCCCGACCAGTGGTCCCATACAAAGTGGAAAGGTGCACAGTATCAAGGGTGACATATTGTAACGTCCCTTTAGTGCGCACAGTCCCATGGCTCAAATCCACTTGACGTTGGGCAGGGTCAAGGGAGGGATTATCTCCACAGCACAATAAACAGTATATGGAGATGAACCAATATGGGATTGGAAATAAGGACCCAGAAAGCCGATAACTCACACGAGAAAAGAGTGGCATTTATTGAGATAGCCGAGTTCCGGGCGTTGCAGATCCGAAGAAGCGTACTCGAAACTACTGTCACTCTCACAGAGAAAGTAAAATCTATTGCTGAGAAGTCTAATAATAGCATCAGAGTATGATGGATTATGGTTGGTTCTGAATACTAGAGATAAATGTTGCAGAACAATAAATAAGTAGTGAAAAATGAGATCATTGCGCTCACGAACTGTCGCTCGTGTATTGGCTACTGCATGGAGCCGATGATCGTGAGGTGAGCTATTGAGAGTAGGTAGTAGTTAAATAAAGAACACACATCACATGTCCTATATAATGAAAACCCAATACTTGAAATAAGACTAACTGACGATAAGAGAGTCTGCAAGAACAATCATCACACAACGCAAAGGAAAGATTGTCTAAGAGTGATACAGCGGTAGCTTCGGGACCTTGAGTCGCGAGAAAGAGATCAAACACTGCTATTTGCATCCCAGATCTAATAAACGAGAACATACAGGACGTACACTATCCCAAAAGGACATATGATGGTGTTTTGACAGAAACTTTGCTGAAAACAATTGCTCACTACTGTCGCTTAGTGGAAACGCATGCAGAGATCTGAGCCAAATTTGGGGAGTAAAAAGAATCAAACATGTACACCACGAAACCAGCACATACAAACCTTGGAAAGAGCAGCACCGACTCGCGGGTACTTTGGGAGAGAGATATGTACGAAAGTGATAAAAAACAAATCACCTTTTGAAAAAGTATATATATTATCATAATAGACTAAAAAATAATACCGAGTAGGTGTCAAAACGGGATGATCAATAAGAATTTAATTAGATGCCGGCAGCAAAATTATTTGCAGTAAACATCAAACTAACCTGCGATTTTCAACCTTGATTATTTTACAAATTTAAACGGGTATTCACAAAAAATTAGTCAATCCTCCACTTTCATTAGAGTTATCTCATTGAGCATTTATTAAAATAGGAAAAAAGCGCTCATCTGGAGAGAAAAAAGAAACAAGAAGACTTAATAACTCAGCGTTACATCATATTAATGAACTCATACGTTAGGACAAACTCAGATGGATTCATATGAAGAAACATCATAAACATTTCTGAAGCTACTAGAAGAGCCCTAATATGAATGAATAGGAGACATGGAGAGGATGGAGAATGAGCAAGTATCATTCCTGGACTGAGGACTAAACAGATAAATGGAAATGAGTAAATAGATGGATCGTACGAAATACTAATGGATACAAAGATTAAAAAAATGAGGAGAATTAAGAATAATTAACAGGAATGAAGGAAAACTAATTTTTGCCTGAAAGTAACAGAATAGATATAAAATTTACATAAAGTGAAGATAAATAATATCCAAGAAAGAAGGGTAATTGAAAACTGTAGATAAAGACATAAATAGGATTCGGAAATATTTGTAGAATTGAATCAACCATAAGAGATCGGACACTAGAATAGAGTCTATATTAAAAAAAATACCTAAATATCCGACTAATAATAATATTAATACCATATTTTTATATATATAATTGCATGTATGGAGATGTTTAAATCTCTCGTCTATTACAAAGCAATAAGTATATCTTTGCTCAGATAGATAAGACGTGCTATTTTGATCTATAAAGATCATCTACGGTTATAGCATATAGCCTGAGAGCTGAAAGCCACATTCGTACTACCATGAAAAAAAGAAATAAGACTGAGTTAACATAATATGAGAGACAACATCTATGGATTCCAAAGTATCAGTGTTCTCTGTATCATATACACATTTAAGTTAAAATACCATTATCATTTACCATCTTCAGAAGCTCAAAACGAAAAGACCCAACCAAAAGGTTTCAGCCAGGCAGCCAGTTTTATGTGACTAGACTATTATTGAGAGGCGATCTATTTAAATGTTATGTATATGGTATTATTTAATTAGATATAAAAGAAACTAATTTTTTTGAAACCCAATATGGACTTGGAAATAAGGACCCAGAAGACGTAATCTAAACTACCGGTCGACTAAGAGAGCTCTAATATATTAAGGGCACACAATGCGACGATCGGTGGGCTTTGCTGCACGGATATATGACACATGCACCTTCCATCCACTAAAAAAAAGCAGTCCTTTTCATTCTCTCTAAGTAACCACCAAGATTAATACCATTGTCAGTGGTTATCTTGAGCAGAGAAACAGATGATTATAGTCTACGTGAGACAGAACTATTACTACAAGTCACATGAGAAAAGAGAGAGAAATACCACAGTGAGGTTCGCGATAGTCCCTTAAGGGAGTGAGTCGCTCGCATTTGGCAACTCACATCAATTGCGCCTGAGGAGGAGAGCGATGTCTACAAGTAAGCTGAAACCATGCTACATACATGAGAACTCATAAATATGGATTGAAAATAAGACCCATAGTTACAGAGCGAGAATTCTTTAACTCCACCCGAAGAAGAGTGGCTATTATGAGATAGTCGAAGTTCGGGCTTGGCCCGATGCACTCAACGTACTAACTTCTCCCATAAAAAAGTAAATTATAATCAATATCAAAAGATATGGATGTGTTGGATCTTAGACAGAAAAAATTTTGCAGACAAAGAGAAAGATTACTGAGCGATAACTCACATAGCGCCAACATTACTGTCCTTCCATATTGGACCGATCTATGCGATCTGATCGTAACTGTGGAGTTGTATAAGAATCACACATGTAATCACATCTGAACGATCTCAATATCTCACTCGGCACATATAGGACCCATGAACGCGCGAGAGCGTAGATGCTCATCAGATGAAAGGGCTATTATGGAGATAGTCGAGTCGGGCTTGCCGAGGGCTCAAACTATCCCCATTAGATATAAAAAGTAAATATTATATCAAAATATCATCAAGATTAACATTTGTTGGTTTTGACAGAAAACTTTTTGCTGAGAACCAATTGCTCACTACTGTCGTCTTAGTTGGATGCATGCGATCTGACAAGTGGGGAGGTTTAAAAGAAATCAAAATGTTAATCATAAACCCAATATGACTGAAATAGAACGACTGGTGGTACTTCGAAATACAATCTTAGTATAAAGGGAATCAATAATCATACTCTTCTTTTGAGCCCAACATACTCTAAACAGATGAGGTCTCAATTTACAATTTCGTGCGACCAAAGACTATCAAGTCATAAGAATAAACGAGAGCAATCCTAAACACAGCTTGACCTAGAATATATGATATGGAGCAGCGTAACCCACCGAGGGCAAGAGTCAGAATATGTGGAGATAATTGGATCATATAGAGTATATATCGACGTTCTGTATCATCTGCGAGCAAAAAGACTGAGTTAACGAAGGAAAGCAGCTCCAGTTCGAGCAGACCCGAAGAAGAGTGCCATTCATACATGGACGGTATTAACACAGCTTGCATAGAAAATGGAATAGATATCGAAGCAACGTAAGGACGTATAGTAGAGGAGTCGTATGCACACTAATGATCCATCTGAGTGGACAATCCTCACTAGAGGGTGTTGTTCTAGAGATGATTGGCACCAAAGATCCTCATTAAGCACTACCACTGGCACAGTTCTATGAATGTCAAAAATGACATTGATTTGATGCTAGATCATTTGATACAGGAGTTCCATTCGAACCGTTGGAATAGCGGCGGAGAGAACAGAAAAGTGGAAAAACGCAATACAATCACGATCTTCTGGAAAAGGTGACTTGAGCGAAACCAAAAGTATATAAATTGAAGCCGGTATGCAATATGATTGTGCACATGATAGCTCGAGAGAGAAGTCACACACAAATTAAAAATTCAAATATTGGGGGATTACAAACCATAGGAGATCAAGGACCAAAAAAAGAGTGCCGCTAAATACCCACTGGCCTGCCAGCACCAGCGTTGCTTGACCAGATCAACCCAAGAAACCCTATTTGTTAATATCGGCGAGACTTCGAGGATCGAGTGCCGAGAGGATGGTCAGGTCCTTAAACCCCTCCAATGCGTGTGGCTATAGTACGACAATTATAGGTACAGTCGGAATTATTCATACTAATTTAATACATTGAATGTATCTGAGTGTATTCTTGCTGATTTTGGCCGTTTTCACACTTTAAATTTACCATTAATGAATAGTTCATTACTAATTGAGAAACTATATTATTATTATTATTATTTTATATTATTATTATTATATTGATTATAACTGATGATGCGTAGTATAAGGAGCAGGAGGGAAAAAATTAAGTTAGTTATGATGACTATTTATATCTCATACTAATAACATTATTATTAATAGAGGAGTGGTCGTATCCGTGCCAATATATAAATTCTCAAAGGTAGTTGTTGTTGGTGTCTCTTTCTTTTATAGTATACTTATTATTGCTGTATGCTGCATCTTTTATGAAGATCCAATTATAATATTCCTAATGACATTATAATACTATATAATTCTCCTTTTATTACATCATAATTCTATCTATCTATCTCTAGTAAGGATAATATATTAATCCAATACTCTATTAGAGTGCGAAATTCAAGTAACTAGGCCATTTTAGAGGCTTTCCTTTTCCCAAAGTTTTCATCCTTCTAATACGTGACGTTGTCCAAGACTAGCAAATTGTATTAAGGACTATCGATAAGTACAGAAAGTACAGAACTTAATAGACAAACGTCCGCAATACATTTCATCGAGAGGCTGCGGTTACTTCAGGCATGACAGGGTCACTGAGCTGTTATCTTCAATTAATAATCAAACGTAGCTAAAAGTGAAAAGTATTCTCAACATTAATTATTAAAACCCCAAACACACTTACCTACCATTGAGATGGGTAATCTCTGAAGAGAGATGCTCTGTATTGATCGTGAAAAGATCAAAAAAACTACCCATCTGGGGTGTTCATGCACATACAACAATCCTTCACTCACAGGATACTACCCATAGGTACCTGCAAGAGCCTACTATATAAGAAAAGCCCATCAAGGCATGTCGAGATCCTCATCTCTCTCATTAAACTGTCACCCATTGATCCCAGTCCTAAGTTTAATAAATAGAGATTCTGCAATAGAAAGGTTCTGAATATTACCAACTTAATCTGAAATTACAAAGCAATCCCACACATTCTCAACTGTAGAGGGGGATTTGTGATCCGTCTGTAATTCGCAGCAACGTCACTAATTTACTTCTGGGTATTTCATTCACCCTTTGAGAATCTCAGGGTGTCTTAAAGTGTTTATGTTGTGTACCACATTGACATAGACGAGGAATATACATCTAAACTTTGCCATAAATGATACGAGCACACTATACTTCTGTAACGTCCTCGAAGCAATAAAGCAAGTGTCCTTGGTACCTCTGATAAAATATAGGACCAGTAAGCTTCGTAACGGTAGTAATCTAGTAACTCTCCATAACAACAAGTCTCTAAGCATTTAACTGTTCTATTGATCCTGTATTTACAAGCCACACAAATTTGAAATATCCGAGAGAGTCAGAATTTACTCCATCAGCGGGACTCGAACATTGATCAGCGCTCGTCGCAGCTGTAACTATATACACGAGAGATTGCCCCTAGTGTTTTTTAGCGCACTTACTTAATCTATAACACCAGCCTGAATATTAAAAAATCGCAGTGCAGAATTTAGATATTCTATTTTTATTTATCTTAGAAACTCACTTATATATTTGAGAGAGATTCTGCACTGAGAAGAACGAAAATGAACAGAATTGTAAACGGACATGTTTAAGATCAAGAGGCGAAAAGAGTAAAATTAGACAGCTATTTAACATCACCGAGACGAGTGGTTTCTGCGTCATATCGTACCCAATGGTCATTGTTCGGAGGATTACAGAAGTTATGTGATCAATAATTGCATAGAAGAGTAGGATGTAATTCCTTCTTAGTGGAGACACAACTAACACTTAGAGTAAAGAACGCGAATTAATGTCAACCAGGTCACAACCAATGTAAACTACGGTGAGCATTACACGACGTTCGGATTCACCATAATCACCCATACAGTATGAAATTGCTATTTGTTTAAAAGCTCTATTCAAAGTTCATTACTTTCAAGCAGCGTTGCGGAGGTCTAGAAGAGGTCCTTCTTTCCATAAAAATACTAGAGTACACCGGACATCTACCAATAATTAAAAAATTTAATGAAATAAAGAATGCTATAGAAAAAACAATCATTAGTGGAATATTTAGTAGAATGCAGGTAAATCATCAGTCTAGCTAAGTTCTTGGTTCCCTTTCCGAAACCTTTCAGCTCTATTGAATATTTCATACAAAAAGGGACGCATTGAGAGCCCTCACAATAATGTAAAATAGGGAGTTAGAGAGATACCTCATAATGTTCATATCATACCTTATATAGTTATAATATATTTTTGTGATAATAGATACTGCAATAATCATAATAGTTATATTAACCGGATATCATTAGCTTATAGTAAATATCAGGATGAGATAAATTAATTGAGGGTATATTAAATTAATATATTAAAAATAGTTAAACTTATTATCTATATTAATTAAAATTCCGATAATAAGCATTAAAAAAATATAATAATATATAAAGTGACAAGATTGAAGTTTAAACAGAAATATGTTTGTGTAATTATATGTTAATGTATTATGTATGTGCAATGTCGAAGGGTTTTAGTATTAGGTGTGTTATCTTTCATGTGTTAGTAACAGTAAGTATGTATTTATATAAGATGTTGTTGTTAGTCAAAATGAACATAATAACAGTACTATTGTACTAGTAGTTATGTGTATTAAATAATGAAACCATACAGTATATAGCAACGCACATTTCAGATAAACAGATAAATCAAGAAACCCACTTAATATAACAGCCGCCTATTGTCACACCTATAAACGTATACTCATAAAACTATAAATATCCACTATAGTAATTCATTCAGAATATACACTAATAAACTTAATTAACGAAAAATATCTAATATATAATTATATATATATATATATAAATTATATTAAATATAATATGTATAATATAAGATATATATATATAGGAGGAAAAAAATTGATATCATATATATATATATAGCTTAGTGTGTCAATTATGTATAATGATAATATATATACAAGTATTTTTATAATATCTAAATAATAGTGATTAATATGAAATACATTTAGGAAAGTATAATTAATAGTATATATATTTATATTACTATTATTAAAACACGAAAGAGCTATTGAAGGGGGATCACCTGGTGCGAGATATCCGGAATGTTGGGGGCTATGTATCTGCACCATTTGGGATATCAGGTATCGGCTAATCTGGCCGATAACTTGCGAATTTCTTACCGATACCTGGGTGAAAAATAAAAAAATACCTTTTCAGTACGTACAATAAAATATCCTAGGCGATAGAGATAAACACGGTAGTGAGGGACATGAGAGACTTCGTACGATACGTATCCTAATGAAAATCGGCAAGATTTCTCAAAACGCATCTCCCCGCTTGGCAATTTCTGCCTATTCATACTATATGCCTAGATAAGTGAAGAAATATACACAAACTGGACGAAAATATTCTGCAAATCAAATTTAAGAATCTAATTAAAGTATTCATTCTGGCTGCCATGTCCGTATATAAATTTTTTAAATTAAGTGTTGTTGAAGATACTTACTATAATATTAAAATTAAATAAAATTTAAAATTAAGAACATGAATTAACCTGAATAATAAATTAAATCAAAATCTGTTAAATTACATCCAGCCAAATTTTCTGGACTGGTTTTAGGTATATTATAATTATTATTATTATATATCGTATTATTAGAATTATTATATTATTTTTTTGTATATCTCTCTTTTCCTAACCTTTGCTCCTTCTGACCACCCAGATGATATGAATGCATCTATAGACTAGTCTCCATAATCCTCACAAAGAGTGGAGTACTGACCATATGTACAACTAGAATTACCACTGTAACACGTCTCGAAAACCCAAATCTAACTTCGATGTTTTGTGCTTAAAATATTACTCCACCTTTCTACATATAGATCTGTCTTCTTCATACCAGAGTTATTCTCGAACAAAGAGGATCCTTTACAGCCCTTTTGGAATATCATTACATATTCCGTGAGACGTTTAATAATATTCTTCGTCGATCCTCTTCATTTAGGTATAGATCTCAATGACAGAACACTGAAGGTTGGACTCTACCTCCTATTAATCATAGTGGGGAGACTGAAATGAA
>JABUQX010019246.1:0-2500 GCA_015478945.1 Trachelipus rathkii
CTTATCCCAACAGAAGTCCTTTTTGGAGGTTTAAAGGTTAAGGTGCGTCACATGCACGGAAAAAGAAAAGTTTTTTAAAAGAATTATGAAGCAAAAAATTCAAAAAGAGAAAGCCCAGCCTTACAGGCCAATTTATTACCCTTAAGTACAGAGGAACTCGTTGCAGTCAGAGAAAAAAATCCCACACCTAGGGTTTTCTCAGGAGCACGACAGGGACAGCGGGCCACCGCCATACGGTATCTCCTCATTTTCACACCTGTCATCAGATCATTCATACCTTAGCGGCCCAGGTGTGGACCCAATGCCATCCACAAAAACCCCGCCATTCACTCTTGTTATGCACCTCTTTTCTCTTCTCACCTCTGCCAAACTTATACATTCATCTCCTTCAGGCATTCCTTTTTTTGACTCAATTCCACTTTTTCTTCGGTCTCCCAGCAACACTCACCCACATATTTAATCCGACTTAACCAAACCGACTATCAGTCCATTTCTTTCCACATGCCAAACCAATCTCAATGCACTCTCATTTATTCTTTCATCTTCACACCACACAACTTTCTAATGCGTTTTCATTCTCATTTTTATCAGGATTCTTTCTACACCTAAACACGCCCTGAAAGATGTCCATCATCCTGAACCATATTGTACTCTTTAAATAATATACCTTCATTCAAGGGCCATAGTCGGTTTACACTATATACATATAACACAGGTAACAACATTACCGTCATAAGACTCTAGCACCGCACCCAAGACTTAGTCCCAGTCCCTTTAAATCCACCAACGATTTAATTGCACCAGCCACCTTTCTAAAATTCACAACTTTTCTACTACACTCTGCATCACCCTAACACAAACACCCAAACCACACATCATTAAAAAATAATAAATTAAAAACTCAGACACCTGTTCCAGTTGTTCACCATCGAATATAACTACACCAACCTCAGCAATACCATCGAGGTTGAACGTCCTCACTCAATAAACCATAAGATCTTACTCCCCGATATTCTACGTTTAAATTTCAAACCCCTGTCTTTTACACACTCTGCCAACACCCTTCTACCAATCCATTCAAACTCCTTCAGATTCGCCACACACAAAAAAACCAAATCATCTGATATATAGCTAGGGCACCCCTTCCACTCTCTCTTCTCCATCATTTCTAACACCTCCCCTGTCACCTTTACCTCTAATTTTTCATAACCCCATCCATAATACAAATTGAAAAACCAAGAAGAAATAGCACATCCCTGCCTCACTCCGCTTATAATATTAAACCAATCACTTTCCGACCATCCATTTTATTCTTACTCACGCTTCACTATTGTCATCATAACTTTGATTCCATTCAGAAGACTACCACCAACCAGCTCCATATATCACTAAACACCTCCCATAAAAGCTTCCCTTATTAATCCTATCATACACCTGTGCAATCTCAATTTATTTAAAACTAAATTACAGATTTATTCTTACTTCTCTTCTTCATTCTTCTCAATCATCTTGTTCAATGCTAAAATTTGATCCACACATCGTCTACCGCTTTTTAAACGCACTAGGTTATCTTACCAATCAGGTCCTGCAGGTCACATCGCTCACTCTTTCGACCAAAAATACCAACTTATTATTTTCCTTTACAACACTCAATGGAATCTATAATTCGTCCTCACAAAATCACTTTCCAATTTTCCCCATGTTTTTTTGGGCTCTTATATAAGAATACTATTACTGCTCTCCTCCAACCCCGCAGAACTAAACCCCTCCATAAACGCATTTGTACAAAACATCCAAATCCACTCAATCACCATCTCGCCCCTCCTCCCACGTTCTTTGATCATCTTTCACCAGTCTAGTTAGCTATGCGTGATGTACGATCCAGACTTTACATTTCTTCAAACTTTCTCACTACTGCCCTGATTACCTCTCCTTTCTAATAATCTCATGCCCCCAGAATACCTATTCCGCTATTTCTGCACCCCAAATCCCACAAAATTCCACACCACCTCCTCAGTGAGTGTAAATGTTATTAATCGATGTTTAAACTTTTTACCTCGAACTCCCTGTCCCCTCACACCCCTATCCTTACAACACATGCTATGGTATATATAAGGGCACCCCCATTCCCCGTATTCATATTATTCATGCAGCTCCCTTATTATCATTCTTAACCTTTCTCGCTTCCTTCCAGAAGAGCCTTCCTATTTCGCTTTGTAAGTATATATATATATATATATATATATATAATTATATAATATATATATATATATATATATATACACCGTATACTATATATAGTATATATTAATAATTTACTATCACTATATAATTACTATTATACTCATATAGCCCTACTTATATCAATATATACGTAACTATATAAAATTATGTACCCTTTATTATATTAATACTTTCTATTGTTGTTTACCAAATTATTACTTTCATCAAAATTGCATCAAATAAATAATACCAACTCTTACCTATCTTCTTAATTGTA
>JABUQX010019246.1:12500-27500 GCA_015478945.1 Trachelipus rathkii
AACATTTCACTTTCCGAACTGAACGCAACCTAACTTACATTTCCTATAAAAATTCTTCATAATAAATTTCAACTCTAAACCTCTTTTATTGCTCTCAAATGCGTTATCGAAACCTACATTATTTCCTATAATCCAAATTAACACACTTTAATATTTAAATCCAACTCTATATTTTCGATGCCAACTTTCCACAAATTCTGATGAAAAATACAATCGAATTTCACTGATATCTACATTCTTTAAACTTTTCAACTTCAAAGTATCAAATCTTTTACTATCATAGAAATTTACTATACACAAGTTATAATTTTAACTATACGCAATTCAACTTAACTTACCCGATTTCACGGGACACGAAACTTCTAGGATGGTTACCACTAAAACCTCTTCGCAGCAACGATAACACTTCCTGATAGCAATATACTTTTCGTTACCAATTACTTTAACGCTGAAAACTTTTATAACAAAATCCAATTTAAGAAGCACTTGAACTTTTAAAGACTTGTTGCTCACAAAACCATCCAAGAATAAAATATCTTTTCCGCTCACGAAATCCTTCGTACTTTAATTTGCATTTAAGAATTTAGTTGGTTTAAGAATCAATCTGGCATACGAACCAACTGTCATACAACTCCCCCTCCAAGATTGTAACACAATCTTCAAAAGAAAAAGAAAATCAACAACCAATACCATCAAATAAACACTGAACCTCACTTCATTTGTCCAGTAGATGCCCTTCTTCGTGCCTCAGTTCTCCTTTCGTATTCAATGACCCTCCTCATCACATTCGGCTGTTCTGGCACCGGACCTCTCGACCTGGTCATTGGTACCGTATATACATCTGAATCCGATAAACTCTTTTCTTGCTCCTCACGTCCAGTACCTATCATCATTGCATCAGGTACCTCACCCACTTCCAATAACTCATCATATATAGACCGTGGTCTATATTCGGAACCATCCGGACTGGTCACCATGATATTGACCTCTTCTACACCTTCTACCTGCTCCACCACTGGTTCCTCTACTTCTTGCTGTATGACAGAGTCCACCTCCTGATTCATAGTTGGTTCCACTTCCTGCTCCATAATGAAGTCTACTTCGTCACCACTCTTGTCACTAATATGGACTCCCAACGAATAGCTATTTTCCGGAAACCTTAGTGATTTTTCAAATCTGCTAATATCATAATCGCTTCCCACACCACCATCCACTTCTTCATCGAACCAATCACGATACTCACTAGCATCGATGGGTGAAAGCACCGTACCGCAATCCTCCGTTTGGGTTCCTTTAGTCTCACCCACAAGTTCCTCTGTCTGCACCGATACACTCTTTTTGCCACCTCCTTCTTTCATTGCCATCTGTTTTAACAAACGCCAAGCTTCTTTAATTTTCGACCCTTGCTTCTTTGGAAGTTCTAACTCTGGTGATGTTCGCCTATACCGTGGTACACACTCCATTGTCATTTCTGGTACCTCTTCCACTTCTTCCACCTCTAACTGATGTTCTTTCGGATCCCAATCCACCTCTTCACACTGGAAGTATTGTCTCAAATACTCTGGGGGATCCGCCCAAACCTTCAAATGAGAGTAATGTGCTCTTGCCGTTTTAGTTTTACCCTTAATGTCATACGACATACCTCCTGAAATAACCTTAGTTATTGTAAACGGACCCTCATACTTCTCACTCAGTTTTCTGTTCAGACTCCTATCCACTGTAACAATTTTTCTTTTCACCCTCACCCCTACCGCGTACGGTAACCAATTTGGGTGTCCTTCACGCCACTTCTCCTGCTGATCTCTCGGAATCGGTACCACTTTACCCTTCTCATGCTTCTCCACCATCAATTTTTCCACCGGGGACACCCCAAGCTCTGCATGCTTTGTATTGTTATACACAAGCACCGCTCTTGGCAGACAACTGTCCCAATCAATGTTTTTCTCCATGATACTTCTCAGGAATTCAGCAAAGTCCTATTTGCACGCTCCACGGCCCCGTTACTCGCTGGCTTATATGGGCTGCTGTAGATGTGTTCTATTCCATACTCCTGAAGCATTTTCTCAAACCTACCACTTCTAAACTCCACCCCGTTATCCGTTAACACTTTATAAGGTGGCCGCACAAACGCTGGTAACATCTGGAATTCGAAAGCGTCGGCCACACTTCTTGCCGACTTATCCTTCAACGGTTTCACCGCTGCCCACTTACTACAATGGTCCACTGCGACCAAGCAAGCCACGTTACCTCTTCTTGTCTTTGGCATCGCCATCACATCCACTGCTACTAACTCAAACGGGTTCCGGACCTCTATCTTCCACATAGGTGGGAATACTACTTGGTGGTCGATTTTGTTTAACTGACACTTTGGGCACGTTCTACAAACCTCTTGCACCACTGATGACATTCTCGGGTGCCACACATATTTGGACACCAATTCCATCAACTTGTCCCTTCCAACGTGCGCCATGTTCCTATGTGTTACCACACACACACTAACCAACTGTTGGAACCCAATGACTGCACTATAATACTTTGTTCCCATCCTCTTCACCAAAATGGACCCGTTCATACGAAAATCGTCTCTATACCGATAAAATTCTTTAAGCAGCACATCTCCTTTCGTTATCAACTGCTTCCTTCTCACCTTTTGTCTCAGTGTCCTTACTACCTCTGATCTTTCTTGCAGCCTAGTGATGTCATGAACCGATATTATATTACTTTCACCTCCACTCTGTACCATTATGTTATACACTCCTACTGTTGTCAAAAATGTATCACTTACATCATCTGCATCATCACCGTGACAAATTATCCCTTCACCAAAGTCCAGTTCCGCCTCTACTTCCTTCAAATAGTTCATACCTAACAGCATACATGCTGGAATGTACCCATTCTGTACCACAGCCAATGGTAACACCACCCGCCGATACAAAGTACTAATTTCAATTTCTACAGCCATGTTACACTCCACAATACCTGTAGTGACTCCATTAAGTGTCAAATTTATTGACCATTTCCTTCGAATATACCCGAAATTCTCCAGGTCTTGAACTACACCTTCTTGTATCAGACTTATAACTGCACCTGTATCTAAAAACGCACACTTGCGTACCACACCAATACAAACCTCCTGCCAAGCTACACCTCCCAATACATGGTTACAACTTAACCGTGATATATGACACCTCTCCCGCATCATCAAGTTTATGTCCAGACCTTCATCTGTACCATAATGCACCAAATTGTTTCCAGGATCTTCTTAACTCATTTTCGGAATCCTCTACTTCCTCTTCCTCCTGCTGTAACTCTTCCTGAGATGGGAGTTCATCAACCATGATATTTCTATTATTACTGTTAAACGTTCCGTCGTTTCTTAAAGGGTTAAAATGTGTACCACCAAGCACCTGTATGTGTACACTTTTAAGATTTTCTTTCTTTCCCACTTTGGGACCCAAGTACACCACCGAGCAACATGTACCATGATGTAACCAGATCTTTACCTTAAACATGTCACTTGCCACTAACAACACTTCTGGTACCGGTTCTCTACCAGGCATCCTCAATGCCCTCAAATACTTCAACGACTTCTGTTTCTTCTCTACACCATACAACTTCCGATCTTCTATAAGTGTATCCATTAATATCTCTCTTAACACTTTGTGATTTTGTACGGTACCCTGTACCTGCACATCCTCCAACACAGCCTTTAAACTAATAAATAAGGAGTCCGCTCCACCGGGAACTAATTTCATAATGGTTAACCCTCCAGGAAGGGCACATGGATCGGCTGGTTCCTCATCCTGATCTTCACTCCTATGGCACCTGGACCAAGTGTCCGCAAAAATATTATCTTTACCCGGATAGTACCGCACCTCAAAACTGTACTCACTTAGATCGTCTAATACACGTGCCAGTTTACTATCAATAAGCTTCATAGTATGTAAATATACCAGAGGTCGGTGGTCGGTATATAAAATAAAATTTTGACCTAACAAAAATGATCTAAAACTTTTCACCCCCCACCTGAGATTGCAAGAAGTTCCCTTTCGATAGTTGAGGCTCTCCTCTCACAAGAATTGAATGAATGTGAATTAAAAGCAATCACCCTTCTCTCACCTCCTTGTTCCTGGCACAGCCCAGCTCCCATACCAAATCCACTGGCGTCCACAAATAACTCTAACTGTTTTGCCTCTGGTGAAAAATTCGGAAACGCCAACTCCACCGATTCCTTCATTCTTTCTTTTAAATCCATAAACGCCTTTGTTCTCTCATCCGTCCACACTATCGGATCCTTCCTTTTACCACCAGTTAATGCACTAAGAGGTGCCGCTACCTCTGAACAGTTCCTTATAAACTTCCGCTGGAAGTTTATCATACCTAAATATCTCCTCAATTCTCCGATGTTACTTGGTTTTTCTAGTTTGTCAATTTGGGACATAAATTCTGGAAGCTTCCTGATACCTGTACGACCAATAATATGGCCCAAAAACTGTACCTCTTTCTGCACCCAATTACACTTACTAACCTTCACCTTCACGTTGGTTTCGCAAAACCGCTGCAGTACCTGCTCTATTAATACCAGATGTTCCTTAAACTCTCCTGAAATCAATAATACATCGTCAACGTATACCACCACTCTATCTTTACTGAACCCCGAAAGTATTCTCTGCATTTCCCGTTGGAATGCCGCAGGTCCGTTTTTCAAGCCAAAGCTTAACCTTTTGAAACGGTACTGCCCACTGACAGTCGAAAAAGCTGTAAAATTTCTACTACCCTCCTCCAAGTTCATCTGGTAGTAACCTTTTACTAAATCCAAACTTGTAAAATACTGAGCACCGTGACAACCAAAAACTGTTTCTGTGATGTTCGCCATGGGGAACCTGTCCGCCTCTGTCACCTTGTTAAGCCTTCTATAGTCGACACACAGTCTGAGTGTCCCATCTTTCTTTCGTATCGGCACCACCGGTGAGCTCCACTCTGCAGCACACGGCTCCACTATATCTCGTAAACACAACTCCTTTACCTGATGTTCAATTTCTTCGTTCGTTCTCTGATCAAACCTCCTGGCCCGTTGATATATAGGGGTATAATCGTGAAGTTTGATCCTATACGGTGTCATTGATGTCTCACTAACATCCACGTCACTTCTACTAAATACTTTGCGTTGTCTCCACAGTACCTCTAAAATCTGCTCAATCTGTTCTGGTGACAGTTCTTCCATAAATTTTATCTCGGTCTTTAATTTTTCCTTCGTCCACTCCTGTTCATTACTAGATGGACCCGACAACTCTTGCACTGTGGTGTTTACAGTACACACACTGGTTTCATAACTTCTCAACCTGTCTTCATCTACTACTAAATGTGCTGTACCTACTTGCTCACCTTTACCTAATTTTAACTGACCCGGTGTCAACTTCTTTAACAATACAGTACCTCTTTTCTCTACCCACTTCACCAACCCTGGTATGATTTTAAATCTTTTGTTGTAACCTTTTTTACCACCTTCTATACCTTCCAGTAACAACTCTTCTGGCTTTGTGCTGTACCTTCCATCATGATTCCTTGGTTTTATCTGTTTAGATCTCCATTCTACCTTAACTGCCTCCCAATCATCCTTCTTAAGTACCTGTTTCTTCTACCATATACACAGGCACCGAGGTTACCACCCTTATACAGTCTTTTAATCCATCCATCAAAAACACCTGCTCTTTGACACCATGGTCACCATACCTCTTAAATGATCCGTCTACAGTATTAAGCTTAATATTATTCTTAACTAAAAACGGCATCCCTAATATCACACCTTCCTTCAACTTTTTAACCACTATGAAATCCGACTGACCATAGCTGATTTCATCAATAGTGATCCTCAACGTTGCGGTGCGATGTGAATCTAAACAAAGCTGTGGGTCACCCACACCTCTTAACCTCATCACCTTATTCAGTACTACCGGACTTGAGATCCTTGAAATACTACCGGACTTGAGATCCTTGAAAGTTCGCTTTCTTCGATTAAACAATATTGGGCTCCTGAATCCACTGTCGAAATCATCTCCACACCATCAAGTTTTATCATCACCTTCAACAACGGTGCCATTTTTAAACTTTCAGGACCCGTGACCTGCATATTACCTGTAGTATGATACACTCCTGTTGTTATGTCTGTTGTAATCATACTTCGTGCCTTTTGTATCCGCTGAGGCAATGGACCAAGTACTCCTTCATCTTGACTCATCACAAACTCTCTTGCCTCAGGGTTCGGCACCCACCCACCTTGACTAACCGGGATACTTTGTGGACACATTATACTGGGGGTTGGCTCCGACACGTCCCGGGCACTGGCGGAGCAGGTTCGTTTCCCGAACCTGGTTGTTTATTCTTTCTTATGAAGTCTTCCACTTTCTCCTTCATAGGACATGCCTCACGCCAATGTCCGACTTCACTACAAAGAAAACATCTTTTTTCCACCTCTCTTGAAGCGCCTTGATCTTGTTCCCTATTGTCATTTCGACGCTGAAACCCGTACCCCATCCTTGCTCCACAATCCATAAGCTTATGCTCATTACTGCCACATCCTAGGCACCACCCTCTGAACCTCCAACAATCTCTCTTAACGTGACCCACTTTGTCACAATGATGGCACCTTATTCTTTGCCCACTGTATGACCTACTACTCCTTCTACTATACTCCCTTGGTCCATCTTTCCGTTGTGGTGCCGGTCTCCCATAACGGACCTGGTCCGCATACGTCCTCCTCTGGTTGCCTTCTTGTTGAATGGCTGCCCATATAGGAATAGCTTCAGCTTCTGGTTCCGATTGATCTTCAAGTTCATCCTCTTCTTGGGCCCAACTCACCATATCCTTCCAACGTACCTTCATACTCTCCTTCTCACTCCCCATCCGTAACTTAAACCTTCTAGCCACTTTTTTAGGCAGGCAGTTCACGAACTGCTTCTTTAGGGTCCCAGTATCCCTCTGATCTTCTTCTGTTGCTGCCTCATATGTTGTCTGCATGCGCAGAGCAAACTCGGCGATCTTTTCATTTTTCCTAATCTCCATCTTCCAGAATTCTTTCTGAAGATCCATCACCTCACTATCTTTCTCCTCTTTACACCAGCTACGCAGCCTTGATACAAGGGTTACATACTTCACTTTCGCTCTGTATATACTGTAGTATGTTCTTAGGGGACCACCCTCCAAAAAGCTCCTCAATTCAACAGCCCACCGCTGTTTGTCCCTTCCAAGCTGTTCTTTCGCGTACCTCTCAAAGTCTTCGATGAAGGCATCAAAGGTCTGTACTTTGTCTCGTCCGTACTTTAAAGGTTTTACCGCTTTTGTGTTAGCTCTACTGTACGTACGCATCACCTCCAATAATTCACCGGCCAAAATGATGAGCACCCTGTTAACTGCCATATTGGGTTCCATACCCGATTTTTCTAATTCCACCAATCTCTTTAACCACAACTTACCACCTTTATCCAACTCACTGTCACCTTCTGACTCTACTTCTGTCACCGAACTGTCATCTACTGTATACTTTCTTACATGTTTTTTTCTTTTGTTCCTCTTTCTCTTCTTTTTTTCACCACCTTCACTTTCAGTTTCACTTCTATTATCAAAGATGTCATCATCGTTCTCCTCATAATCCTCTTCTCTATACCTCAGTGCATACTGCACTTTTGGTTTTGTCTTACCTATCTCCTTCATTCTCACGGAATGTTCTACATTTGACTTCTCCTTTCTTTTGTCACCCTGCTGCTGTACCGTACTATTGTTCACCTCTACCGGTTGCTCTGTACTAGGGTTTCCTATCTTTGTTGCTTTTAAACCCTGTACACAACTCTCCATTACCATGGTTACTCTATCCACATCTACATCCTCTACTCCTGTTATTAACGCCTTCTGCAGTTCCTCCAGTAAAGTCATTACTTTTACTCCTCCTTTTGCTCCTTCATCATCTTTACCTTCGTCAGTACCCGCCATACTGCTTCTCTTTACTATCAATTTATACGAGTGAACAATGCGCGAGAACAAAAAAATTTACTTCAAAAAACAAAAAAAAATTTCTTTTATCAGTGTGTGTGTGTGTAAATCCCCACACCCAAATGTAAATTCGAAAATGTATATCAATTGGGTACCACTGTACGTGTGTACCACAAACAAATATATACACCACTCCCACACCCAAATAGTATCAAAAAAAAATTTTTTTTTCTTTCAAATGTACGAAAAATATCAAAAACAATAAGTTGGGTACCACTATGTATGTGGGTACCTTAAAATCAAGTGTAAAAAAAATAAATAAATAAATAAATAAATAAAAATTCGAATTTCAAAAAGAATTTCAAAGAAATTCAGTAGCTCAACACGAAATTTCAAAACAATTCACGAACTGTAAAAGAAACCCAAGATTTCTAAACAAAAACACCAAAAAAAAAAAAAAAAATTCGAATTTCAAAAAGAATTTCAAAGAAATTCAACAGCTCTACACTGAATTTCAAACAATTCAACAATTGTAACAAAAAATCCAATGATTTTTAACCCAAAACCAAAAAAAAAATTCGAATTTCAAAAAAGAATTTCAAAGAAATTCAACAGCTCTACACTGAATTCCAAACAATTCAACAATTGTAACAAAAAATCCAATGATTTTTAACCCAAAAAACAAAAAAAAAAAAAAATTCGAATTTCAAAAAAAATTCACACAAAAAAAAATCGAAAAATTTCACACGCAATTCGAAAGCTCCACCCCAAAATTCAAAGTCTAAAGGCTCAACACAAAATTTCAAATATCAGAGCTCCACACAAAAATTCACACTTCAAAAGCTCCACGCAAAAATTCAAAATTCAAACAGCTCCACGCAAAAATTCACAATTCAAAGAGCTCCACGCAAAATTCAAAATTCAAGAGCTCCGTAAAATATAATGGCTCCACACGAATATTATAATAGCTCCACACAAAAATTTCAAATATAAGAGCTCCGTAAAATATAATGGCTCCACACAAAATATCAAATGTGAGAGCTCCGTAAAATATACAACTCAACGAAATTTTTTTTTGAAATATATGAGCTCCGTAAAATATACAGCTCAACGAAAATATCAAATGTAAGAGCTCCGTAAAATATAATGGCTCCACACAAAAATATCAAATATAA
This sequence comes from Trachelipus rathkii, assembly GCA_015478945.1. Taxonomy (NCBI): domain Eukaryota; kingdom Metazoa; phylum Arthropoda; class Malacostraca; order Isopoda; family Trachelipodidae; genus Trachelipus; species Trachelipus rathkii. Next base: position 21,662 of record JABUQX010019246.1, read on the forward strand.
GAGCTCCGTAAAATATAATAGCTCCACACACAAATATCAAATATAAGAACTCCGTAAAATATAATAGCTCCACACCAAAAATATCAAATGTGAGAGCTCCGTAAAATATACAGCTCCACGAAACGAAATAAGGAGCACAACAAAATATATATAATAGTTCGTAAAAGAATATTGCCTTTGAGAGAAAAAAAAAAAAAAAAAATTCGCCAACAACAAAAAAATTTTTTGGCAACTCAACGAAAAAAAAAATTTTTTTCTCTACTTACAGTTTTTGTAGATTCCACACCTATGCTCTCTCACTATACCTGGTATACCGAACCCACCACTTGAAGACGCCGAACGAGCCACCAAAATATGTTGCCGGCCCACCACAATACGTGCTGACGGAGGGTATACGGAGCCAAAGCAAAGGGTTCACGTCTCTAGTGGGGAAGGTCGAGAGAAAAACACAAGATAAGATTTTTCATTAATATAATACCAAAAGTATCAAGACACCTATATATCCTCACTAACCTAACTAAATAAATTAAACCTACATATATATAAATCCCCAAAAATATTATCATTATATTTACACAACTATAAATTCACGTTAATGTTTATCACTATATACAAGTCAATGTTTCTTGAAATAAATAGAATATAAATATTTAAGGAATCTGTTTATTACGTAACTTTTGAGTGTTGGATTCCGTAGATCCCCAACTCAGACCATAAATGCCGGTGGCTTCAAGGACGGTGTTCCACACCTCACTCCAGACTACGATTTTCAGGATGGTAGTGAGTGCTACAAGGCACCCTCAGATTCTTCGGTGTTATAGGGAGTGCTATACCGGCACCCTCCGCTACTTCTTTTACTATAGGGAGTGCTATACCGGCACCCTCCGCTACTTCTTTTACTATAGGGAGTGCTATATCGGCACCCTCCGCTACTTCTTTTACTATAGGGAGTGCTATATCGGCACCCTCCAAGTCTTCTTTTACTATAGGGAGTGCTATATCGGCACCTTCCAACTCTTCTTTTGGTGTTCACACCACCGGGGCTCCACCAATAACTCCGGAGCCGCTCCACTCGTCTCCACCAAAGCACTGGATCCACACAACCAGGCTTTGCACCGGATCCACAATAGGTCCGCACCAGGCTCTGCACCAGGCTCTGCACTAGGCTCTGCACTAGGCCCTTAAAACAGAATAGGACCAGGTTAATATATATATTTCTAAAATATACAGTAATAATAATAAATAAACTATAATGATGAAACCAATAACGACACTAATAATAATAACAATAATAATAAATAATAATAATAATATATAATATAATAATAATAATAATATAATAATAATAATAATAATAATAATAAATAATAATTAATAATTAATAATAATAATAAATATAATAAATCGTAGCACTGCTACAAACTATATACATCACATACGTACAACAACAGTTACGCTAACCACTTTCGTATCTGCATTCGGACTCACAAATATACTAATAAAAATAAAGATGAAGTTTACTAATAATAATAATAATAATAATAATAATAATAATAATAATAATAATAATAATAATAATAATAATAATAATAATAATAATAATAATAATAATAATAATAATAATAATAATAATATAATAGAATATATACTATACCCCGTACTTCTCATCTACGTTTTTCCAACTCTAAATACCTATTTTCAGCAACCCTTTTATGCTTCATCATTGCTCCGCCAAAATACTTTTGTCGTCAACAAAATGTTTACGTACATAACCTAACTCAACTGACCCCAAATGTTATATCAGTTTATCTTACAAAAATACCCCAAAATCATATCAACCTATTTTATGACAAATGTTACGTTTATGAAGACACCATATTTTACTACCAGATTGCGTTAACACAACCTAACCTATATCCATAATACCAATACCGCACCTACTCAAATTAACTTTCCTCACACCTAAACATTTCACTTTCCGAACTGAACGCAACCTAACTTACATTTCCTATAAAATTCTCCATAATAAATTTCAACTCTAAACCTCTTTTATTGCTCTCAAATGCGTTATCGAAACCTACATTATTTCCTATAATCCAAATTAACACACTTTAATATTTAAATCCAACTCTATATTTTCGATGCCAACTTTCCACAAATTCTGATGAAAAATACAATCGAATTTCACTGATATCTACATTCTTTAAACTTTTCAACTTCAAAGTATCAAATCTTTTACTATCATAGAAATTTACTATACACAAGTTATAATTTTAACTATACGCAATTCAACTTAACTTACCCGATTTCACGGGACACGAAACTTCTAGGATGGTTACCACTAAAACCTCTTCGCAGCAACGATAACACTTCCTGATAGCAATATACTTTTCGTTACCAATTACTTTAACGCTGAAAACTTTTATAACAAAATCCAATTTAAGAAGCACTTGAACTTTTAAAGACTTGTTGCTCACAAAACCATCCAAGAATAAATATCTTTTCCGCTCACGAAATCCTTCGTACTTTAATTTGCATTTAAGAATTTAGTTGGTTTAAGAATCAATCTGGCATACGAACCAACTGTCATAATATATATATATATATATATATATATATATATATATATATATATATATATATATATATATATATATATATATAACAGCAGACCGCTCGCTGAAGAGCTCGCTTCTAATGCACACTGCAAGTGAGTGTTGCCCTAAAAGAACTGTACAGCACCGCTCGCGAGCCTTAGAAGTGAATTGTCTCCCATGCATATATGCCAGCCTGCTGTGCATTTACCCTATGGTATTTGATTTGTTAAAAAAAATAAAATAAAATAAAACATATACATTAAAAAAAAAAAAAACTTCTTAAGTAAAATTTATGCAAATGTAGCACAATTCAAATTTTAGATTTAAGTTAATGGTAATGGTAGCACAGAGGGGCTTCACCCTCGATTTTTATAAAAATTACAGAATATATATACTCTAAAAAAATAATAATGAGGAATAAAAAAACAAAAACAAACGTGGCTGTCTCTTTAAAGAAAAAAGTTACAGCCTCCCAAAGTTGTTAAAACTCGCATATAGGGTTTTCTTATTAAATAAATTTAAAAATTACGGAATATACTATTAAAAAGATAATGGCAATAGCCTAGTTGAGTTTAACAGATTCTGATGAAATATCGATATTTTTTTCGATAATCAGTTTTTTTTTAATATCTTTAGGCCCCATGTTAAAGTACTAGAACATTGGTGCGAAACCTCTCTCATATTTAATCAATCTAGGGGAAACAAAATTTTCTTTAAATTCGTTTTAGGACCAATTAAGTTTAGGTTATGATAAGTTCTGTTATTTATAGACAATAAATCTGTGTCTACCTAAAGAAACCTATCATAACCTTACTGTTTTTTGAAATGTAAAAAAGAATGTGAAGTTTACCAACATACAACTAATAAGATTAACATTTTGCATTTGTGCTTACGCTCAATAAGAAATGCTAATCAAGTTTTAGCAATTTTAGCACGAACGTGGCACGAATTTCGGCATAGTCTGTTTGTTTACGGGAAAGATTTATTTATCTTATCGATAATGGGACAGTAATAGTCGAGATTAACAGATTCTAAAAAGAATCAATATTTTTTTTAAAATCAATCAGTTTCGATATTTGTGTGAAGCAACTTTCCACATGTGTCTAAAGCCGTTATCGTTTTTGTCACTTGTGCTTACGCTCTATAAGAAATGCTAATCCAATTTTAGCACGGATTTTGTACATAAACGAACGCTTGTTTACATATATTTTGATCAGCTGTTGTGATGGAGCACGTGGTTTTGGAATAAACAGAAATAAAAAAAAAATAAATTTTTTTACAAAACATGTATCGGAAATGGCTTGCCAAAATTTTTTAATATTTTAGTGAACTTTTATATTAAGGATACTAATATAGCGTATCATTTCATAAATAGATACAGTATAATATAATTAGTATTGTTTAAAGTTAAGTGTAAATGCGCGCTCGGCCGTTTCCAGGTAATCAAATTTCCTGTTCTCTAATTGGTTAAATGTATTTTTTTTCAATTTGAAGCGTTTCTGAAGTCGATTTTGCACAGGGATGCCTCGGGCCTTCTGGAAACGGCAGCTGAGGAATTTAACAACGGCCGTGACTGGGTGACGTTAAAACGTGAAATAGAAGCTTGGCCAAACTGAAGTGCGCAAACTGAAGTTGCGCATCTGGAAAGCGATGCATGTGCGCCTGTGTGCCCGACCGGGCTGCAGTCGGGCTATTACGCCGCCATCATGTTTGTTCATAAGCATTTTCCTTAAATTCAGTAAGCACGGGAAAGAGCAACCTACAGAATTTAGGAAATTCCTTACGTTTGGGTTGAGATTTTCCTAAATTTGTGCTTAATTTCACAAAATGGAATGCAACTTGAGCAAAATCCTATATTTCGTAAGCAAAAGTGCAAAATCGAAAACGGCTTAAAAGAAGTATATGCACAATATAAAGCCGTTTTCGATTTTGCATTTTTGTTTACGAAATTTAGGAAAATGCTCAAGTTGCATTCCATTTTGTCAAATTTAGCACAAATGTAGTAAAATGCTCACCAAACATAAGGAATTTCCTAAATTCTGTTAGGTTGCTCTTTCCTGTGCTTACCGAATTTAAGGAAAATGCTTATTAGGAAAATGCTAACGAAAAAAATGTAAACAATGTAATGTATTAGGTTTAATTCATGAAATTAGCTTGAAATCTAATTTCTTCCAAATCGATAAACTCTATCACAATAGTTGATCAATTATTTGAATAAAAACCATTTGTTAATTTTTTAATTTGTTTATTCCAAAACCGTGCTCCATCAAAAACAGCTGAATCAAAAAATTTGGTAAAAACTTATTATTAGCCAAAATTCGTGCTAAAACTGGATTTGCATTTCCTTATCGAGCGTAAGCACAAAATGCAAAATTTATTTATTTTATTTATTTATTATAAGGGCGTGGTAAAGCCTTATATCGTGCACCCACTTAACAATTTTTTGATGTAAAAAAAATTTTGTATTTAATCATAAAATTATAATATAAGAGATTAAAATAAAAGTAAATGATTATCATAAAAGTAAATGGAGTTTATTATAAAAATAATATACATATGAAACAAAAATGAAACAAATCAAATAGGTTAAAATAAAGTAAATAATATATACATACATATAATCAAGTAACAATTTATGTATTTAACATATTAAATATATAAAACAAGAAAATAATAATTGAAAATAAGAACTTGAAATGAGCTTAGGTAATAATGAAACAAGGAATCCACAACTCTAAATAACATAAAAATAACTTTCTTTATTAATAGATATAAATTTTTGTAAACTTGTAGATATTTAAAACAGAAATAAAAGAAAGAAATGAAATAAAACAAAAATAAAATAACATAAAATACGGATAGGCCTACATCATTATAAAAATAAAATAAAACTTTAAATAAAAATATACATTTGTAAACATAATATGTGACTAAGAGTGTTCATTTAATATATCTATTTTAACTGTCAATATATATTTACTCTCTGAATTTCTATTAATTATATAAAGATTATACAAACTTACAATTAATGAGATTAAAGGATTACATGCACTTTCCTAAGATTCCTGTTAAATTTCTTAAAATTTATAAAACTAAATATACTTACTTTGGGTAGAAGGTATATATTATTGATTGAATTATTACAACGGGAGTCCGTTCCAAATGCAATGCAATTTGTTGATTGTTCTGATCGACTTGAAGTTTGGTGCGTATGTGTATTATCTGATCATCGGAGTTGTCTC
>JABUQX010019246.1:32500-70000 GCA_015478945.1 Trachelipus rathkii
AGTTCATTTACTCTTTTTTCTTTACTACGCATCTTTTAGCATTTCTTTTTCCTCCTTATACATAATTCAAGCATCTTTCTTTTGAAACTTCATCATTTGCTTTTATACAATCACCACGCTTTTTTTTTTATTTTAACCGCTTGCATCACCTCTTCATTCCACCACTCAATGTTAACATCCTTACTTCCTACTTTAGCACACCCACATACTTCTTTTGCACTGCTAACAATTGCTTCAGATTTTATTTAGTTTTCAGCTTGTTCAATTCAACTGATTTACTTGGCGAGGCGTTCTTAATCTTATCCTTAATTACCTTGTTCCGTAACTTCTCACTCTACTATTCGCCTCATACCTTACTTATCCACTCCTTCACCATCCAAGTCCCCACTAAATTAATTTTACTTTACATAGAACAACATAATGATCCCATAATCTCATTTCTAAACACTTATGAGTTAACATCCAACACATACTTAAACATCTCCTTCTTCACCAACAAAATCAATCATTGCTTTTCACTTCGATACCATCTCTACCTACACCAACTCTAGTTACTTATGGATACTCTTGTGTTTTTAAAGAAGTATTACTTACACACACCCTCTCCTCTCAAGAAATCCATCACCTTCCATGACCATTCTCATTTTCTCCTGACACCCCAAAACCACCTGTTATATCAATCCTTTTTTTGATCATATATTATATATATATATATAATATTATATATATATATATATATTATATATATATATATATATATATATAATAAATATATATATATATATAATATATACACTGTATATATAAAATCCGTATTAATAGTCAATATTTAGGCTTAGAAGGGGTTATTGGTAATACTGTTAATAATTTAAAACATCTTTAATATACATAAAAAGAGGTAATTTTAAAAAAAAACAAAAAAAAACATTTTGTTTAAAAAAAAAACCTTTTTTTTTGCCCCAAAGCTCATAAAAACAGACACTTTTTTCACAAACCTATATATATATAAATATAGTTATTCCACCTATATATATATTATATATATATATATTATATATATTATATATATATATATATAATATATATATATATATATATATATATATATATATATATATATACGGTATATTATATATATATAATATATTATATATTATATATATATATATATAATATATATATATATATATATATATTATATAATAATATATATATATAAATATATATATATATAATAGGTATATATATATATATATATATATATATATATATATTATATATATATATATATAATATATATATATATATATATATATATATATATAGTGATGGGTAAATGCCTGGGCACTTAAGAATTGGGCAAATGCCCTGGGCATTTATCTGGGCATTTGTCCAATTTGGGCATTTTAGAGGGGCATTTAACTTTTATTATTATATATATGTATATATATATATATATAAATTATATATAATTATATATATATATTATATATATAATATAATATATATATAATATATATATATATATATATATATATATATATAGTATATATATATATTTATATATATATATAATATATATATATATTAATATATTATACGGTATATATATATATATTATATAGTATAAAAATATATATAATATTATATATATTATAATATATTATATAATATAATATATATTACTATATATATATATATATATATATATATATTATATATATACGGGATATATATATATATGGTTAAGAATGAGAATAGGGGAAATCTGCTTTAGAATACATAAATAGGGATGGTGCTTCGTAGCTGATGAAATTGAAATGTGAGGGGTGTGGAGGGAACACTTCGAAAATCTGCAATAACATTGGCAGTAAATGAAGAGATGATAGTGAATGTGTGTTTGGGTTTGATGGTGCAAGAAGAATAAGATTTTCGGAACATGAGGTTATTAGTAAGGAAGGAGGTAATGGGTAGAGTGAGAAAGTTAAAAGAATGGTAAATCTGCAGGTATAGATGAAATTACTTGGTGAAAATGTTAAGAATGGAGGCGAGTATGTGATTGATTGATTTGGAAGTTCTGTGTAACAAAGCGTTTATGGAGGGTAATAGTTCCGAGGGATTGGAGGACAGCAGTAATATAAGGGTAAGGGGGATACTGGTAACTGTAGGAATAATAGGAGGAAATTAGCTTATTGAGTGTTGTAAGAAGATATATCTGGTATTTTGGTCGAAAAGTGCGCCGAGTGACTGAACTGGTGAAGAACAAGGTGCTTTAGAAGTGGTAGAGGGGATGTGGTGGAATCAAATCTTTACATTGAAACAAATGATGGAGAAAATGAAGACAGAAGAAAAATAAATTGTATTTAGTTTTATGGATTTGCACAGGTGTATGATAGGATTAATATGAAAGCTCTAATGGCAGGTGCTAAACTGAATAGGTGTTGGTGGTAGGCTTCTGATGGAATCAAAAGTATGTATGGACGAATAAGGAAAGCGTGTGGTAAGAATAAATGGATCAAAAGTGATGGTTTAAATATTAAATAGCGGAGTGAGGCAGGAATGTGTTATGTCTCCTTGGTTATTCAATTTGTATGTGGATGGGGTTATGAAGAATTAGAGGTAGGGGTGGCAGGGATGGTGTTAGAATGGATGGAGAATGGAAGAGAGTGAGGGTGCCCTACCTATTATATGCGAATGATTTGATTTTGTGTGGCAAGTCTGAAGAGTTTAAGAAGATTGGTATAGAGATTTGCCATGGTGTGTAAAAGGAAGGGTTTGAAAGTAAACCTAGATAAGAGTAAGGTTATGGTTGTGAGTGAGGACAGTCCTCGGTGTGAAGTTATGTTAGATGGTGAGCAGCTGGAACAAGTGTCTGAGTTTACACATATAGTATAATTTGGGATGAAAGGGACGGATTGAGCAGACTGTAGTACCAAAACCAATCAACAAGAAACTCACTACTGCCTCGTTACACCACTTCACACACAACATTACATGAGGGTATGTTGTTACCTGTGTTAAAGTATCTGAGAAAAATACTACAGTGGTAACAAGAACAAGACTACAACAAACACAGTTCAACTCACCGATGTTCTCTTGTTGATCGAAATGGGAAATGGGAAACTAAAAGTTACTTTGTTATTAAGTATTCTATGATACTTATTAATACTGGTATCTACAGTTTACGAAAACAATTTAATTTATCATTTGTGGTGCCCACATTTGTTTATTACACTTTACCCCAGGCAACCACTCTCTATACAATAATTGGACAGTCTACTTACTACAAGGTGCACCTTCACGAAACTGTACCAGACAGGGTATATACGAGTAGGTTGCTACTTTAGGGGACAAGTCTCTATACTGCACCTTACTACAACATATTACTTTATCACACAAGAGTTAATACAATCCACAAGAGTACATCACTTATACTATACTTTAATACACATTTAACTTTATCACTAGAAAGAAGAAATAAACGGAGTTAAGGAATAAAATAAACTAATAAAATAAATAAAGGGATAAAAGGGAGGGATAACACAGGAGATCCTCTGTTTCTCATCTTCTTCTTTCATCCATCACGTCACATCAGAAAAGGGACCAAAAGTACATAGGACAACTTTCACAGACAGATCTAGAGAGAAAGGAACAGATACGAAACTTATCAATCTTATACCTTTCTCTCCCACACCTTTCACTTGTCTTGTACAACATACACTTACCACTGCACAAAAAACCACACTACAACACACCACCAGCACAACCACTACGCACCTGCAAAACACCCACACACTAAACACTACTCTCTAACCACTCCTACTATTACTACATTACTACTACTACAAGCACCAACAAAACTCTACCCGTTACCACTAAACTACTACTACACTCCACTTCACCACTTCTACATACCAACACTAAAACATACTCACTACTTCACTCAGGATCAGACACCTCTAAATCCCGATAATACCAGTACTTCAACAACAACATTTCTAACACTACCCCTTCACTTTCATAACTAGAAAAATGCTCAAAAACTCTATACAACCACTCCATATACAGCTCACCCTCTTTACGTCTCATCCATTCTTCATTTACATTTTTTACTTTCGCACCACGCTTACCTTTCTTACTCTTCTTTCCTTTCTTTTTTACACATACATCTGTACACTGTTTCACTACTGAATCACTACACTTCACATCCCCATCTGCAACACTCACTTCACTTTCTACGTCAATACACTTACTTTCTTTTACTTCACTACACGTCACTGTTCCAACAACAATCTGACACTTAACCTCCCCAACATCATCACTCACGTCCACTTCACGACACTTACTTTCTTCTACTACACTACATTTCACCATACCACCAACCTCACTCCCTTCGTTATTTACCTCTACTTCTACTTCTCCTACTACATCTTCTACCACTACCTCACTCACTTTGTTATTTACCTCTACTTCTACTTCTACTACATCTTTTACTACTACATCTTCTACCACTACATCTTCTACATCTTCTACTACTTCACTTTCACTACTACTATCTTCTTTTACTCTCACATCTTCTTTACTTACCACACTACCGGTCACTTCCCCTTCTTTAAACACAATCTTATCTTTAACAACATCACTTGTCCACACTCTCACCGGAACCACAACTTTTTCACCACTTTCTCCAATACTATTGTCCTCACTACTACTTACTACATTGTTCACACCACTTGTCACTCCCTTCTCTGTCTCTGTAACACACAACAACTCACTATAATCTCCATACACGTTACAATCTCTCCACGAATGTTCATCCGATCTACACAAATCACATCTCTTTCTCCTCCATCTACTCTCTTCACTATAGAAAATGTTTTTGTCATCAACTACATACTTACTACCAACTATAGCACTACCTTCTACCTGTTCTACTGCACTACCTCTACCACTAGCTTCTACACTATACGAACCACACCATACATACCCTACCACTACCTCTTAAAGGACATTTATACGCATAATGAAATTTCGACCTACAAATATTACATTTACTCACTATACCATTCTTATCTCTCACATTCAACAATTTACCACTCACCCACTCTTCACCGCTGGGCCCATACACCCGTTGGCTTGTATACCAACTACTCTCATCACTCTCAGCTACTTCACTTCTGTTCTCTCTGATCTCTCCTTCACATATCTTTATCAGAGCATCCATAACAGTACGGAACACCCACTCATCCTTGCCACAATACGCCAACACCACCATTTGCTTTTGGTTCTCACTCACATTTGCCCCCTCAAGGAGATGGACACATTTCATGTCTTCACCCAAAACCACTTTACCAACAAACCTACACTTTCTCTCTGTCATTTCATACCTATTCACGTACTCTCTCATTGATTCATTATTCTTACGTTTCATCTTAAGGTACAAACATACCATGTCATACCTATCACCACCACTGTCACTGCCACTACCACCATCACCATGCTCTTCCATGGTTCACGACACACAACCCAAACAAAACCAACCAACAAGAAACACACTACTACTGCCTCGTTACACCACTTCACACAAAACACAACCAGAGCAGAAGCGTAACTACGCTCTGCTACCACTGAGAAAAATACTACAGTGGTAACAAGAACAAGACTACAACAAACACAGTTCAACTCACCGATGTTCTCTTGTTGATCGAAATGGGAAATGGGAAACTAAAAGTTACTTTGTTATTAAGTATTCTATGATACTTATTAATACTGGTATCTACAGTTTACGAAAACAATTTAATTTTATCATTTGTGGTGCCCACATTTGTTTATTACACTTTACCCCAGGCAACCACTCTCTATACAATAATTGGACAGTCTACTTACTACAAGGTGCACCTTCACGAAACTGTACCAGACAGGGTATATACGAGTAGGTTACTACTTTAGGGGACAAGTCTCTATACTGCACCTTACTACAACATATTACTTTATCACACAAGAGTTAATACAATCCACAAGAGTACATCACTTATACTATACTTTAATACACAATTAACTTTATCACTAGAAAGAAGAAATAAACGGAGTTAAGGAAAATAAACTAATAAAATAAATAAAGGGATAAAAGGGAGGGATAACACAGGAGATCCTCTGTTTCTCATCTTCTTCTTTCACACATCACGTCACATCAGAAAAGGGGCCAAAAGTACATAGGACAACTTTCACAGACAGATCTAGAGAGAAAGGAACAGATACGAAACTTATCAATAATAATAATAATAATGAGAAGAGCAGGTACACAATATGAAAAATTTATTTATTGTATAAATATATATTTACGTACATGTCAGTAGAAGTGTTACTTTGATGGACGAAAAGATTTAACAAAACTTCAAATAAAAATAGGAACCATATACTATCCTAGAACTGTGTTAGGAGAACATATAGTACTAATTTTGGAACCGGGCTCATTATATATAGACCATATTGTACCAAAATTTGGCCAATCAGCAGATATTTCTTCTGGTATTTTATCACACTTCAAGAAATATATTATCAGTCTCGATGATTTAGCTGTTTTTGGTTGTGACAGCACAAATGTAAACGTTGGAGTGCATTAAGGTATTATTAGGTTTTTAGAAGAATTTTTATAACATCCACTTCAGAAGTTTATTTGCCTTCTTACAAATGAATTACTACTGAGGCATTTATTCACACATATCGATGGAGCAACAAAGAGCCCTTCCAGCTATTCAGGGAAAATCAGTATTGAATTAAAGAAGTTTGAAAATTTTCCAGTCATTAAATTTAAGCCTATAAAAATGCAGAAATTGCCTTAGCAGGAAGATATCGATTTGAGTACTGATCAAAAATTACTCTTACTTTATTGCCAAGGATTTGATCTGGTATAATATATAATAATCTATCTCAAAGAATGCCAGGTCCAATATTACATTCTCGATAGCTAACTACAGTTATTAAAATCCTTAAATTGTATGTTTTTAAAATGAATCCATCTGAAGGGCTTATTACCCTAGCGACAATTAGTTATCAGAGTATACGCTCCCTGTTGGTTCTTGATTAAAGCTACTCCCTCTTGCATCTACGGCCCAAGGCATGTTCTCAATATGATTACATTTTCAAGATACCTACCATTACAACTACAAAATATTATATATATAATATATATATATATATATATATATATATATATATATATATATATATATATATATATATATATATATTATATATATATATATATTATATATATGATATGGTTAAATCCAGTTTAAAACCACAAATATTCTCAATCCATATTCAAAAACTACTTACTACAGGGAAAAGGAGTATCATTGTGGGATCCCTGGTAAAATTTTATTGCGGAAAACTGTAAAAAAAAAACAAAAAAAAAACAAAGCTCAAAACTACAATAGCTACAGCGAAAAAGAGTACATTTTTGTGAAATCCTTGTAAAATTTTAGTTTAGGAAATGTAAAAAAAAAATAAAATAAAATAATATATTGGCTATTTTTTTTTTTAGGAGCAGGGGACATAGTATATATATATTATTGTAAAGTATTACAACGGGCAATGTAATGGGCTCTCGATGCCGGAACGGGGACACAGGGGGACGTTTTCCATACCCCGTAGGGGAAGGGCGGAGGAACCCCCGCGACACCCAAAATACCAAAGAGCGGGGGGTCCGGAGACCCTCCGCGGAGGGGGGATTAGTCCTACCTCCGTAGTTCCCCGGAAGGCCGAGAGCCCCGACTCCTGCCATCGTGGCGGTAATACCTTGGGGTATTCTTTAGTAAAAAAAAATAAAAATTAATAGAAAGTCATTTATTTTAACGAGTAACCAATAAAAAGGTCTCTAAATAGGCTCTCTAATCATATTACTATAAATTATTAACAATAATTTTTTTATTTTATTTTTTTTTACATTTTCCTATCTAAAAATTTTATGCCAGGATTCCAAAAATGTATTCCTTTTCGGCTGTAGCTATTGTAGTTTTTGAGATATATATATATATATAATATATATACTATATAATATATATATATATATATATATACCGTAATATTGGAAAACCGGTCACGGAGGGGAAAACCGGTCACTTTATAATATTGTTATACTTTTTAAATTAAATTTTTCATTCGAAAAGGTTTTTTTAAGTGCAAATAGATTAATATTTTAACCATATATAAAAATTTAAGTAATAACTTACACCCTACTAGTCAAAAAAATTCCAAAGTTTGAAGAATAAAAAATTTTTTTTTTTTGCAAAAGAGAATTTACGACCTTCGTGGATTTTGTTACAAACTGCCTTATCAATCAGAATTTTGTGAGTTAAATCCTTGTCAAAAGGAATAATTTTAACATTTTCCATGTAAAAAATTTAAAATATTAAGCTTATTTTTAAAGTTATTAAGTTTTTTCAATTTCGGGGGAAAACCGGTCGGGCATCGGGAAAAACCGGTCAGTATAAACTTGTAAAAAAATGTCCATTTTTTTTTAGTTTTCAATAATATTTTGTTCTAATTTTTATGTATGGTAGACTATAAGACATTTGTTTAATGTTTTCTATACATATCTTTCGTCTATCTAATGTAAGGATAAAAAAAAAGTTCCCGTGAAATGTGCGTACATACTCGATATAAAAAAAAAAAAAAAAAAAAAAAAAAAAGTGCCTTTTTTGTTAAAAAGTGCAATTATTATTATTATTATTATTAAAAATTATTAAAATTGATTGAATTAATTTAAATTATAATATTGTGAAAATTTTTTCGTCAAAAAGTTCACATGAAATGTGCGTACATAGGCCTACTCGTAATATAATGTGTCTATTTTGTAAAAAAGTTGAAATATTATTATTATTATTAGAAATTATTAAAAATTATTGTCATAATTCATTTTTTTCAATGTTTATTTAGCATAAAAAAATGAAAAAAAAATTTCAAAATTTTGTAAAAAATCAACGTTTGCAAAATGTTAAAAAAATATAACTTAGACTTGTGTTTTTCAATCCAAATTAATTCTATAATATTATTAAACTCTATTTAACATTTAAATTATAATTATAATTAGTTTGGACAAGCACAAAAGAAATAATATTTAATGACCGGCTTTCCCCCTACGCCACTGACCGGTTTTTCCCGAATTCAATTTTTTGAAAATGGAATTTTTCAAAAATTTTTTAAAAATATTCATTTCGAGATTTTTATTATTTTCATTATTCTAAAACATTAAGGAAACTCTAAATGTGAGAAAAAACTATTAAGTATAGATGTAACTTAAAATTTCGATTTTTCATGATTCATTAAAAAAAAAAAACGGCGATTTTTGACCGGTTTTCCCCCATTTTATGTATATATATATATATATATATATATATATAATATATATATAGTATATATATATATATATATATATAATATATATTTTCATTTTCCACACTAAAATTGGACCAGCATTACGAGCAATGTATTCCTTTTCCCGGTAGCTGTTGTAGTTTTTGAGATATGGATTTGAGATATTTGTGGTTTTAAACTGTGTTTTCCCCTATATATATATATATATATATATATATTATATATATATATATATATATATATATATATATATATATATATATATATATATATATATATATATATATATATATATATATATATAGGTCAGCCTTCCGAAAGCATGATGCAGCAATTGTTAATAATTAATAATGATAAAATAATAATAATTATAAATGATAATAATAATAATAATAAGAATAATAACGATATAATTTTGTAAATATTTTATTTATTAATATTCTTTTATTATTATATTATAATAATTCTTATTTTATTTAATAATAATAATAATAATAATAATTATTATTATTATTATTATTATTATTATATTTTTATTTTTTTTTATTATTATTATTAATATTTGAAAAATACTAATAATAATAAATAATTTTTATTCATTATTATTATTATTATTTTATTATTATTATTAGTTATTATTAATATTTATTAATTGTCATAATTTAAATAATAATATTGTAATTTTTTTTTGTCAACAAGTTTACGTGTGCGTACTTATAAAGGCCTACTCGTAATATAAGTGCCTATTTTGTTAAAAAGTTGTAATTATTATTATTATTATTGAAATTATAAATTTATTGTTTTAAGAATCTATCTTTTTCATTTCTTGGATAGCATATAATCGGTGAAAATAAACTTTTATATCTTTGGAAAAAATTCACGTTCCATTTCCATGGGATGTCGGGAATTCAGTTTTAAAATATCGACTCTGGGAGTCGTGTAGTCGTTGTTTTTTAAAATACGACTCTGGGATCGGTAGTCGGGAGTCAATCTATTTTTTATCGACTCCCCATCCCTGCTTATAACCATCATATTCAAGATCTACGGTCTCGATAACCTATATAAGCACACCAACATTGGTTGTTATACGAATGTTTATTAACTCAGCAACCGCAGGCGGCTCCAGCACCGTCCGAGCCAACTCAAGATTCCAATACCAATCTCTTTCTAGACAATTCAACTCTGAATCTCTCACCAAATTCAGTCTTAACGAACACTTTGATTTTTTAAGGGGGTGGGGTCCCCCTTTGGGGGACCCACACGGACGTAACCTCATCATCTAACCCCCCTCCAAATTTTAACCTAATTTAAAATTTTAATATTTAAGTACAATAACTCTAGACCCTTGTAGATATATATCAGAGCCATATTATGAGCCGGTGCTGGAGCCTAAAAATCGATTCCCTTCAAGAATCGATAGGCTCCTCTCGGTTATTTCACCTATATATAATATATATATGATATTATTATATATATATATATATATATATATTATATATATATATATATATATATATATATATATATATATATAATTATATATATTATATATATATATATAATATATAATATAATATAGAGAGAGAGAGAGAGAGAGAGAGAGGCGGAAGAGGACGGAGCAGTGCGGTGCTGTGCGGAGTTGGAAACACCAAAGGAGAAGCTGAACCAAAGTCGGACCGATGCTGCAAGCTGAAGTCGACTCAAAATTGAGATCACTGCGTGATCTCAATTTTTTGATGTAATAATAATAATAATAATAATAATAATAATAATAATAATAATAATAATAATGATAATAATAATAATAATAATAATAAAAATAATAATAAAAAAAAAATAATACAGACAGACACAGACCTTTGGTCTGTCTGTCTCCCTAATGCTCGATCTTGCCCGTAAGCCTAATCTTCGCCCGCTCGGAACACAACGAGGGCGTAAGCGACATATTTCACCTTCACTCTCGGGGGGAGGTACCCCCTATATACATCCTAGCGACTTGAAATTTCGTGTTTAACGAGCTTAACACATACATAGAACATATACCAAGTTTGAAAGCGATACCTCTAACCGTTTTCCAGCAATCGCTGCCCGCTCTGAAAACGTACAGTTACTACTTATATATATATATATATATATATATATATATATATATATATATATATATTATATATATATATATATATATATATATATATTATATATATTAATATATATATATATATATATATCTATATATATTATATATTATATATATATGATATATAATATATTAAAATCAAAATTGAAAAAGAAGAAATTCGAAAACTTTAATTTCTAGAAATTTTAAAGCTCGTTTCTCGAAGTCATCGAGTCATTGAAGAGAATTTTTAAATTCTTTGTCTGATAGCAAGGGACTGAAAACCCCCTTCTATCAAATCTTGCTTTTCGTGAATGGTGTTGATAAGCTCAAAACCTTTCAACTACCAATACCACTCTGCAACAAGCGGGACATGGTACGGGAATAATACATTATATATATATAATATTATATATATATTATATATATATATAATATTATAATATATATTAATAATATATATATTTAATATATAATATATATATATTAATATATATATCAGAATCAATTTAAAGACGCCAGAAATTGTTGGTATGGTTAAGGGTATTCGGCAAAATTTTAACCAATAACCGATACCGATACTCCCCTCTCAAAATTCCCGGATACCGATACCATGGTATCGTGCATCACTAATATATATATATATTATATATATAATATATATATATATATTTCTAATATATATATATATATATATATATATATATATATATATATATATATATATATATATATATATATATATATATATATATATATATATATATATATATATATATATTGAAGTGGTAGACTGGTCTGAAAAAGGAAGATTATTAGGTAAGAAAGTGAAAAACCAACTCACCAAAATCTGCTCTTTAATCAGGGGTGCTTCTATGTGCATGCAATGGACAGAATGCCCAAGGTCACCAAAGCACTCTCTAACTAGACACTGCCTCTTCAACAAATAAAACTACGCCTCAGAAGTGGGTCGTATTTCTCTGCTCACTGAAAAATATAAAACGAGCAAACAAGGTGCAAAACCAAATCAGAATTAATGATGCAGGGGAAAAATAAAGTACTCACACAAAGGGTTATAACAAGCATGCACCATTGACACCATTTATTCTTACACACGCTTCACTATCGTCATACATACTTATATCACTAACATACATACAGTCTTGGCCATAATATTAGGCGCCGGTAGAATATTACACTCTGAATATAAAGTCTCGTTGCATTAGTTAAAAAAGGAAGAGCTGTGCTAACCTTAGAACTTCGTGGGATATCCTTTGTTTTTCTGGCAAGCTGTTAGGCGTTGTGGAAGCGATAAAGCAAGGTTTTGAAGCACTGTAGGCTCTAAATTATACCAAATATCCTTAATCGCTTCCTGAAGCTTTTGTATTGTAGAAATATCATGGTCGTGAAGCTTACGCTTTATGATGCTCCAAATGTTCTCTATCGGGTTTAAGTCAGGTGACTGACCTGGCCAATCACGAATGTAGTCTACAGCCACAAAATCAAACCATTCTTTGATTAATTTGGCTGTATGTGCAGGTGCACCATCCTGTTGAAATGTGGTTACCTGACATTGCTCAAAATAGTCTTCAAGATGCGCACTGATAAGCTCTAAATACCGATCTTTATTTATAGTAACGTTCTTTGGAAGAAAAATAAGCTTGCCTACACCGTAATACATAAAACAACCCCAAACCATTAATGATTTTGGCCACTTGACACTCTTTTGGGTGCACCAGGGATCATGGAGATTACTACTTGGGGGGGGCGATACACTTTGCTGTTATGGCTCCACATCACCTGAAAAGTTGCCTCATCAGACCAAAGCACAGTTTTCCATTTATTTATATCCCATTGAAGATATTTCTTACTAAAAGCAAGCCTAGCCTTTCTTTGCTTGACATTTACAAGGGGCCTTTTTCTTGCCGCACAACTGCAGAATTTTAGGGTATCCTGCAGTTGACGCCTTACTGTTCTTTCAGATACATTTCCTAACAACCTTGGATTGTTTGATTTCAATTGTCAAGATGTAATTGAAGGATAAGTATCAACTTGTCGTTTCATAATGCTTAGAGTCCTTTGAGATATTTTTTTAGGGGCACCAGGGCGCTTCTTCTGCAGCTCAATTTCTTTCTCCCCACATTGAACAATTTTTTTTACCCATCTCTGAACAGAACGTAATGTAACTCCAGTAATATCAGCAATCTCTTTATTTCGTTTTCCTACCTTGTTCAGTGCAGCTATAGCTGCAATATGCTCTTTGCTTATGTCTTTATTCTTCCCCATTTGATAAATATGCCCCAATTTAGTACCACGCTCAGAGGAAAATAAATGAAAAATTTGAGAGGCTCGACAATGTATATCCACTCACAAAGCATGCTTAAAAGCAACTAATTCAATTTTTTTTCATCTTGTGATTAAGCCACGCCTACTTTATCTGTCTCGGGTGCGCCTAATATTATGTCCAAATTTAGAACCATGCTATAACTACTTTTTTAAAAATTTCAAAAAATTAAATGCGAAATTTTTGGCGCCTAATATTATGACCAAGACTGTATATATACAGGAAATGTAAATATATTACAGAAAATGCAGTATTTTTGGAAATTAAGTTTATTTAAATTTATTTTATTTATTCACATTGACATATATTCACACACTCCTTTCATACACCCTTCAGTACATATAGTATAATTATGATTATTATATAGTATTGTTCTTTCACAAAAATTATAATATAAGTACTGATAAAAACCTCTAAATTAAATTAAATTAAGTTTCTTTATAATTATTATAATAGTTATGATAATTAAATTGTGAGGTTACTAATTTGAGTCTTTAAGTCTTTATATTTAATAAGTGGCATAATTGGGAAAATTCACATACCTTAATACCCGCCATGTTAGTTCTAGTGTTAGTACTACCAAGGGGGGGGGATATTCCTTTAAAAAAAAGATTGATTATTTTTTTTATAGTAAATTCCAATTATGACCCTGGCTTGTTTCCACTCTTCAAATAGTTAACTGGTCTTCACCAAAGTGGTTGATCCAAAAGTGGTCTTCCATAAACAATTCCCTGTTGGTTGAAAAGATCAACAATGAAGAAAAATAAGGATAAAGCATTCAGTCTTTTCTTTTTAAGTCAAAACCACAATTGGTTACCTTGGATAAGGGAATTGTTCATTTATAACTTTTTTGAAAACAGGTGGTCTATTTTTCTGTTTGCTGATGTGATGTGGCCTTCTTCCAATAAATGATGGATTTGTTGCTTGATGGTGGTTTCCTCTTCCTCACTTTATCGTAATCTATCACTTCTTCTAAATAATGGGTTTCTTTTAAGTCTGTATGATGGTTAGATTTCACCAGGCCAAAAATAATCTTGGATTTATAAATATACTTTCAATTCAATTTGGCAACAAAACAGATACTTTTAATCTGGAAAATATATACATGTAGCACACCTCTTCATACCTCCCCACCCGTTGTTGGGACAACAACGTAGAGATTGCTGTGTGGTATTGTGCTCATTGAATTAATCAATAAATAAATAATTCTTGCCTGAATTTATTCCTTATAAATTTATAAATAAAACTTCCTTTTTCTTAACAAAAATAAAAATTGAACTTTTTCAAAAATCAAACTAAAAATTCCTTTTCTTTAAAAACTTTTTCTTATTCTATATAACCCCCTTACAACCACTGCTTTACTCTTCTCTTTATTTCTTCCTCTGTCATTGGGTTTCCCTGTCCTGCAAAATACCCCTTTAAATAAATTATAAACTGTTCTACTTGTTTTTCAATCTCAGAACCTATTTGAAATTCAACTGCCAATTTGCTTTTCTTTCGAACAGGCCCTCCGGCCTGATCAATCCAATTTGTTATATTCGTTGTATTCTGAATTCCAGAAGTGGATGGTACAGGTTCCTTGACTTCACAACTAGTGGTGGTAACTTTTAAAACACTATCCTTATTGGATACTCTTCTAACAAAACTTCCTGCTTCGATAACGGAATTAACATTTTTGTTTCTAAAAACCAAAAGTGGCTCTTGGTTATTATTTGGAACCAAAAGTGGTTCCTCCTCTCTTTGTGTGACTAAAGACTCTCCCTCCTGAACCAAAGATGGTTCTGTGTTTACTGACATCGAAGGTGTAGTGAGAACTCTTGGTGTTTCCTTCTGTATTATTACAGTTTTTTCGAAACATTTAGCATCTTTCATTTTTCTCCACATTTTTCTGATTAGCATTCTGGAAGGATGTATTCCATCCCACAAGAATCCCTGTTTCCCCAGTGTCATCAATTCTCCCTGGAGAAAGGTTGGTGTAAAACTTCGGATTTTCTTATTATCATTTATCACACCCATAATTGGGTAGGAACTAGTATTTTTTCCTTCATACTTATAAACGGCTTTCAATTTTTGGTAAATTTTTACTGTCTTTCCATGTAATATATGATCCTGGAAACGGGTATCCTTATGGTATTTTGACTTTATAGCCAGTGGATAATTGAAGATTCGTCGTTGATTATAGTGAATTACATCTAGGTATGGTGGAATCATTAACCAGATCTTTATACCCGGGCAACGGATTCTACAAGCATCTTCAAACCCTCTAAATCTAGTTAGAAAATCTTCTACCTCAAATTCTTCATTTCCTTCCACCACATCATAATTCCTTTTTCTTTCTCCGTCACCCAAGTCAACCTTCCTATAAGCCTCCGTTATCAAGGTAAACACCACCATATGGGTGAAAGTTTCATTCAAATGATTCACCAAACTTCTGGTTAATTTATTCAAATTAGCTCCTGGATAAGAGGCATAAACCACCTGAACATCAGGATTCGGGAAATTTTCAGGGTTATGCTCCCTTTCCAATTCAGCCACCCATGAATGACCCAACACCAAAATCTGAAAATACCAAAATATAATTATAATTTTTTTTTTTTTTTTTTTTTTTTTTTATACAAACATACATACATACAAACAAACATACATACATACTGAAGTTATACGTACATATATACATTTTTTTTTTTTATTGCTTTCTTTTTCTTTCTAAAATAAAGGGTTGAACTAATGGAAGATCCAAACAGGCACCTCTTGATCTTGTATATGGTTTTTCCAAAGGAGTTTTCCTCCTATTTTCCTCAAAAACACCATCATTTAACTCCTCAGAAAAACCCGAAAAGTCTGTTTCTATGATAGGAGTAGGAGTCTCTTCATTTATTGGAGTGTTACCCCAAGAAATTCGCCTTCTTACTTCTAAATCTCCCAATCTGATCTCTCTAGTTGATAATGGGCTTAGTTCTTCATTGTCAGTAATGTCACTATTTTTCTGCTCTTTAAAAACTCTGTAATTTCGTAAAGCACTTCTGCTCTTTCGGTAATGGCCTAATAAGAATTCCATCAAACGGGGTGATGGAGTACTATTTTCCATGAATACTGGCATAGATGTCTGACTCATCAAGAACGAAGATAACTCAGGGTCTTCACCCTCTGGGATTAAATTAGACAATTCTTTATTAAGGGATGCTTCCAGGGAAGAAAGCATAACATTTTCCGCCATTTGAAGATTCCTCTGCATCTGGTCTAACAATCCCTCACATTTCCTCTTGGTGTCTTCATCAATATCAAAACCTTCAAAATCTGCATCATCTTCATCTAAGTCAAATGGGTCTATGACAATATCTTTATGAATGTCCACTTTTGGACCAGGAATTTCTTCCACTTCCATTGGAGGCACAACTGGCTCAGGTTCACCTAAATCCATGGCCCACTTTTGGAAAAGAGGATTGTTTTCTAGATAATGGGGTGGTAATATCCACCGCCTGAGTTGTCTATGATGCACTTTAAATTGTTTTCCTTCTTCAGACTCTATGATATATGTTACTTGATTGTCATTCACCTGGATAACTTCATATGGGCCATAGTAACGTGGCTTAAATTTATTTGTGACTAAGTCCCCAGGTAAATGTATCTTTAATCCTACTTTTTGATGAATTCCATAAGGTTGAAAGTGGGCATGCCCAGGCTGCCAATACATTTCATTCCTTTTCCACGATAACCCCAAATGTGGGGTGTGTTGTTCTTTTAAGATATATTCACAGGGTGACAATCCCAACTGTGAATGCTCAGTATGGTTGTAAATCAAGACTATCCTAGGCAATTCTATATCCCATTTTGTATAATCTGTGATTGACATTCTCAAATATTGAATGATGGTTCTATTTATTCGCTCTACAGCACCATTTGAAGATGGTGTGTAAGGAGTGGTTAGGATATGTTTTATGTTATTGAGCTGCAGCATCTCTTCAAACACTGGCCCAATAAATTCCCGGCCATTATCAGTTAACAATCTCTCGGGTATATTAGGTAAATAAGGAAGCATTAGCTGTTGGAAAGTGTTTGTGACTGTGAGGGATTGTTTATTCTTTTTTGGAACAGCTGCAATCCATTTGGTATGATGATCTACCAGGACTAAGGCATAATTATTACCTTGTTGAGTTTTGGGAAGTTGTAGAAGGTCCATGGCAACCAATTCAAAGGGGAAATCAGTAGTGATCTTGATAGTAGGTGGTGTGTAAATAATATTTGCTGTTTTTGAAGCTTGGCATTTATAGCATGTGGTGGTTATGTCATAACAAATATTATAAATTTTTGTATGCCACACATATTTGTTAACTAATGAAATCAATTTATTTTTTCCTATGAGCAAAATTCACATGAGCCATAATAGCAAGGTCAGTGAGGATAGTAAAAGGAACAATGTAAGCACTTTCATGAGACTGATACTTATTTATCTTATACAATGTGTCATCTCTGATAAAAATGTACCTTTTGAATCTGGCAAACTGTTTAAGATTACCCACTAAGGGTCTATGGTATTTTATAGCTCTATATAACTGCCTCAATAATGGATCTTGTTTTTGAAAATCACGTACTTCCTCAGGGGTTAAAGCTATGGCATCCACATTTGGATCCTCATGTTCAATAAGTGATAATTGGCAGAACTTAACTACTGGTGATACCTCCCCACCAGTGTTTAACTGGTTACTTGCTTTTTGGATCGTTTGTGAAACAGTGGGTTCATGCTGTTCTTCTAAAGATTCATTTAACAATTCATACTCTTCAAACCCCTCATCTGCCTTCACAACCTTGGCTTGGGGATTTATCTCTTGTGGAAGCTCTGTTCTGGTCAACAAATTGTAATGTACTCCTCCAAGACACAATAACCAACAAACTTTAAGGGTCTGAAGATTTCCAAATTGTAAGGGTTTAGAATTCCCATAAAATACTAGAACCTTTACTTGGTACAGATGACTGAAAGCTTCTATTGCTTGTACAATTGGTAACTGACCTGGGTATTTTAAAAGTTGTAATTGTTTAGTAAGTGTTTTGTGATTTTTACCAGTAGGTAAGTTGTAACTCTTGCGGTTCTCTAATAGTTCTTGAATAACTGCTCCCCGAATGGTTAAATGTTGATCAGGAGCTCCAAAGAGAAATGTGAAAAAATTGAAATAGAGAATCTCCTCCCCCAGGCATCTTTACTTCCAAGCACCCAGCAGGAATTTGGTTCACTACTGAACCATTCATATCAGTATCAATCGATGGTACTGGTGATCGTGAGAGGGCATCTGCCACTACATTGTCTTTGCCAGGTACATATATTAACTCATAGTCAATATCATTAATCTCCTCTAAAGTTCGTGCTACCCGTTGATTAACCAAAGTCATATTATTCAAGAATAGTAATGGTTTATGGTCTGTATGTATAAGGATCTTGATTCCATACAGGAAGGGCTTCAAAGATCGAACAGCCCAACGGATGGCAGCTACTTCTTTCTCAGTAGTACTATATCTTTGCTCAGCTTTGGAGAATGTTGTGGAGATATAGGCTATTGGTTTTACTTCTCCCTGTTGCTCTTGGGACAAGCAAGCACCTGCACCCACATTAGAAGCATCCACGTGTAACAACAATGGTGAAGCGTTCGATGATCGATCAGGATAAGATAACAGTTGTGGGTCTATCAAAGCTCTTTTAAGTTCTTCAAAGGCTTTTTGACATTGTGATGTCCATTTTAAGGTTTTCTGGTTCAGGAGTTCGAAAAGAGGCTTTGCAACTTCTGAACACCTGGGAATATGTCTGCGGTAAAAATTTACCATCCCAATAAATTGTCTAAGTTTACGAACTGTTGTAGGTGCTGGAAAATCCATAATTCCCTGTAAATTCCTTTCCAATGGAACCATTCCCTTTTCAGAAACCATTTTAAGACCTTTTCCAAGATTTCCAAATGTTTATCGAAAGTTTCACTAATTATCAAGACATCATCTAGGTAGACCATTGTCTCTGTCCAGGGAATATGTGACAAAGCCATTCTCATGCCGCGTTGAAAAGTGGCAGGCCCGTTTTTGACACCAAATGGCATCCGGAGAAATTCCCAATGCGACAAAGGTGTTGTAAATGCAGTCTTTTCAATACTTGATTCCTCCATCTCCACCTGATAATAACCTTTGACCAGATCAATGGTCGTGAAGTACTTCATTCCTTGGAGGCTAAATAACATGTCAATTAAGTTTGGTATAGGGAAACTATCTCCCTTTGTTATTTTATTTAAGGACCTATAGTCAATACATAACCTAATGGTACCATCTGGCTTACGTATAGGTACTACCGGTGCGGAATACGGTGATTTACTCCGCCTGATGATGCCATCTTCCTCCAGTCTTTTACAACACTCCTCTATTTCTTTCAATACTGGACCTTGTAATCGTCGTACAGGGACCTGTACAGGCTCCTCTGTAGTTGTTTCAATCTTATGCTTGATCACCGAAGTACAACCAACATCAGAATCATTCAAACTTAAAACTGAAGGATAGTTACTTAAAAGAGTCAAAACTTGACTTCTCTCTGAAGATGTTATATCAGACTCACTCAAACAAAAAGACTCATACAGTGTCTCTAATGTCCACTCCTTTTTCTCAACCACTTCCTGGTTGGAAAGTTCAACTATATTTATTGATGGATCGTCATCAATAACCTCTACTTTGCCTATTTGTTGGCCCTTTTTCAACTTTTTCATACTATTTGAAGTGTTGCTCACAATGATCACTGCCTTGTTACCTATTATGTTTAATATAGAGGCATTTATTTCAACTTTGTCATTCATTTTACCCTCTAACAAAATAAGCTTTCCATCTTGTTCACTCAATGGACTGATACCTACTTCCAGAGCTGTGCTACTTTTGGGTGGTATCTTTACATTTTCAATCAAAGTACAAGTGTGTGAAGGAGGATTAGTTTTCCTAATATCTGTGGATACAGTTACAACTCTATTTCCTTTGCGGCATACCAATTCACCCTCATGAGGGTCTGGCAGTAAATGCTCTTTCCGCAGAATATCATATCCTATTACAATATCATACTCAGTAATTCCATCTGGAATTACGATCAACCTATGAGGCTTTAGTGAGTAAGTGGGTGATAAATCCAAAACAAGGGTAACTCCTCCCAAAACTGGAAAGGTTACCTGTCCAATTCCTGATACTCTCTTATAAGGAGTTTCTTCTAATTGATATTTCTGTTTATTTAATTTATGATAGCAACTGGCTGATATTAAGCTAATGCTGGCGCCAGTATCAACAAAAGCAGTTAGATCAACCAATTGTGGTTGATTATTAATACAGACGTGAATGATTAACGTGTCTAGTGTATCTTTTGTCATCCTTAATTTAATGACATCCTGGTCATCATCCACTGCTTCATCATCCTTTACTTTTACTAAATCTTCCTCCTTTTCAACACCTACAGATTTTACTATTTCCGGTATTTCAGTACCACTAATATTAATTTGATTCTGGGCAGGTGGTACATCATAACCATCTTGAGACTCTCCAAGATTTGAATTGTCATATGTGTCTTCTTTATTGAGTATTGCCTCAGGCTCTGATGCGAGGTCTTCCACATCAGAGCGGTTTAGTTTCCCTGGTTACAATCCTTTCCTAAGTGTGGTCCTTTACACAGAGGACAACAAAGACGATCATTGTTCCTATTGGGACAGTTCTGAACCAGGTGTCCCTTTTGCTTACAAAACAAGCATTGATTTTTAGATGTAAAACAATCATCAGCCACATGCCCCCTTTTGCCGCAAAACTGACAAAAAGGTCGAGCACGACACTTTTCCATTGAATGTCCTCTTTTCTTACAAAATCCACATACTAAAGCTCTGTCATCATCTTGACTTTCCTTTTTCTTCCAAGAGGGGCTTGGGGTCCATTCGCGCCTTGGGAACTCTCGGCTCCTATCTTTAGGAATTGCTCCCTGGTCAGAGTCTTTCACACAGGAACCATTATATCCCCTTGGTCCTGCGGTATTTGCTTTTTGTTGGGTAACTGTGTGGAAAGCCACCCCTGAATTTCCACAACAACAATTGTTTAAGCCAGAAGTGTATAGTTTATTTATGGGAGGACTCGATGTTAAATCAATAAGTTCATGGGAATTATCATTACCATTGCCTTTTGGTACTTGTTCTTGAATATTGGCATCAACTATAGCAACTAGTCGATCCCATGAAACCTTTATCCCCAAAGAGGTTTCTACCGTAGTCAATGTGGCATCTACCTGCCTTTTTATAGATTGTGGAAGACTATCCAAAAATCTTTTTCGGACAAGTGACATATTTTGCACATCCACTCCTGGAAATGCCTTTTTAGCTAAACCCTCAAGCCTCAGAGCATAAACGGCTGCTGTTTCCATCTTCTCCATACTAGCTTCCATAAACTTTTCAATCTCTCTCTTCTGGTCCTTCTCAATTTCTTCTCGCGACCACTGGAGCAACTTACTCTTTGCCACTTCATAACTGAATGTTCCTTGGACTACAGTTTGATAAACCTTTAATACAGGTCCTTCTAAATGAGAACCTAGTAAGGGTAACATTCCTTCTGAAGATCCTGGGAATGTTCTATGGCAATAATCTTCAAATCTCTCTAGAAACTGATACAATGTCTCACCACCTTCCTGTTTATATTTTCCAGGTGGTATTACTCTTGGAGGCTTATTTATTGATAATGTTTGAATTAAGGTAGTAAGGGATTTCATCGTTTCACTATTCTGTGACAGGACTTTCTGCAACATTTTAATGTCCACCTTAGTATCCTGAAGTTCTGGTGGCAAAGGATCAGTTTGAGTATCTGTCTCTGCTAACGAAACAGAACTGTTTTGTGCATTAGCAGGGTTGTCAATTCCCTGATTCTCCTTCAAATATTCATTCATTTTGTCCATTTTGTGGACTTTGAACAAACCGATCGGCTATAAAAAGGTAAGAAAAAGAAAAGAAATTCAAATGAAATGAAAGGGACTGAGATAAATTTAAATTGGAAAGTGCTTGCAACCCAAAGGTTATAAAAGAAAGTGTTCAACTTGTGAACAGAAAAGTGACCTTCAGAGACGTAGAGAACTACGCTCTGCTACCAATGAAGTGGTAGACTGGTCTGAAAAAGGAAGATTATTAGGTAAGAAAGTGGAAAACCAACTCACCAAAATCTGCTCTTTAATCAGGGGTGCTTCTATGTGCATGCAATGGACAGAATGCCCAAGGTCACCAAAGCACTCTCTAACTAGACACTGCCTCTTCAACGAATAAAACTACGCCTCAGAAGTGGGTCGTATTTCTCTGCTCACTGAAAAATATAAAACGAGCAAACAAGGTGCAAAACCAAATCAGAATTAATGATGCAGGGGAAAAATAAAGTACTCACACAAAGGGTTATACCAAGCGTGCACGGTTGCAAGCAAAAATAGGCGAGGGTCAAGGAAACGTAAACTTTTTAATATATATATATATAGTTAACTTAAATATATTACAGAAAATGCAGTATTTTTGGAAATTAGGTTTATTTAAATTTATTTTATTTATTCACATTGACATATATTCACACACTCCTTTCATACACCCTTCAGTACATATAGTATAATTATGATTATTATATAGTATTGTTCTTTCACATAAATTATAATATGAGTACTGATAAAACCTCTAAATTAAATTAAATTAAGTTTCTTTATAATTATTATAATAGTTATGATAATTAAATCGTGAGGTTACTAATTTGAGTCTTTAAGTCTTTATATTTAATAAGTGGCATAATTGGGAAAATTCACATACCTTAATACCCGCCATGTTAGTTCTAGTGTTAGTACTACCAAGGGGGGGGGATATTCCTTTGAAAAAAGATTGATTATTTTTTTATAGTAAATTCTAATTATGACCCTGGCTTGTTTCCACTCTTCAAATAATTAACTGGTCTTCACAAAAAGTGGTTGGTCCAAAAGTGGTCTTCCATAAACAATTCCCTGTTGAAAAATACACCAATGAAGAAAAATAGTGATACAGCATTCAATCTTTTCTTTTTAAGTCAAGAACCACAATTTGGTTACCTTGGATAAGGGAATTGTTCATTTATAACTTCTTTTTGAAAATAGGTGATCTATTTTTCTGTTTGCTGATGTGATGTGGCCTTCTTCCAATAAATGATGGATTTGTTGCTTGATGGTGGTTTCCTCTTCCTCACTTTATCGTAATCTATCACTTCTTCTAAATAATGGGTTTCTTTTAAGTCTGTATGATGGTTAGGTTTCACCAGGCCAAAAATAATCCCGGATTTATAAATATACTTTCAATTCAATTTGGCAACAAAACAGATACTTTTAATCTGGAAAATATATACATGTAGCACACCTCTTCAATATATATATATATATAGGGCATTTATAAGAGGTTGACTCCTTTAATATTAGGTTAGATTAGGTTAGGTTACCCTATATTGTAATGTATTTACCCTAAAATTATTGAAATTACTATACATTTTTTTATTGATTTTCGTTCCTGGAGTCAACCTCTTATAAATAGACATATATATATATATATATATATATATATATATATATATATATATATATATATATATATATATATATATATATATATATATATATATATATATATATTTTTTTTTTATATATATATATATATATATATATATATTTGCTTATGGTATGTATGACATTCCAGTGCCTAATGGTTTGCCTTTCTGTTTGCGTTCATATCCACACTCATCCTCCAGACATCTTAGACACACCACCTTTTATCCACATATCATATACACATACTTAACTCCACACCCCTCTTCTAGACAACATCCCACAGACATCCCTATCCCTCATATCCCTATGTGTGGGGAGAAAAAGTTGCCCACATTGTATGTCCTTCATGTCGTTGAAGACAACTAAGGGCCAGTGGTAGTTAGGTTGGCTGCCCACTACCACTTATCTTTTGCCAGGAATGCTAATGAATGCCTCGGAGAAGGTCGTGATCGCCATAAGTGGCCTTCTATCTTTCTGGGAAAATGTATGAATCGTATGGGTACATGTAATGTCAGAGAAATAAATGTTGAGAAGAAGACAGAGGTGATGGATGTATTTAGAAATTCCAAATTTGATATGCTCACTGTGACTGTAACAAAGATGAAAGGAAACAGTGTAAATGAGTGCTGTAGTGGAAAGGGATGAGAGGGGGATAGAAGGATTTGCAATTCTGATGAGAGACTTGTGGTAGAGAGCTATGGTAGATTTTCTGTGTATGAGTACTAGAATTCTAAAGGTTAAATTTAAGTTTGAAAAGGTCAAAATTTGTGTGGTTGTGACATATGGTCCATCTGAGGTTAATGTTGAAGAGAGCAATTTTTTTTTGGATTTAAAGTGAGGAGATTAAATTTAGCAGGAAATACAGAAGATAGAAGAGAATTCCACAGAACAGAGGTGGTGGGAAAGAGGGAAGCACCACAGCGAACTAGCCTGGAGTTACCAATGTCAACACAAAACTCGTGCGCAGATACAGCACCCCTTGTGCCACGAGGGCGTCGTAAAGGTGGTGGGACGCGAGTGATAAGTTTCCTTGAGCACCTGCCGCTGCAGTACCTATAGGATAGAGATAAAGCACCAATATCGCGCCGTAAAGATAGAGGGTCAAGTGAACTGGAAAGTATAGAACAGTTTATAAGCCTTTTGGCCTTTGACTCGACCCTGTCCAAAAGCCGGGTGAAACCAGAGCCCCCTTCCCCCAGATATGAGAGCAGTACTCCATACATGGGCGGATGAGACCCTTGTATAGCTGGAGCAACTGAGAAGAGGAAAAAAAGTCTCGCAGTCTAAACAGAACTTCCAGTTTCTTTGAGGTCGCCCTAGCAGCCGTTGTGATGTGATGTTTCCAAGATATTTTTTTGGTTCATGTTAAGGCCAAGGATGTTTATATTGTCAACAGGAGAAACGAGAGAACCGCCGAAAGAGATAGGAAAGTTAGAAGGTGTTTTGGAGAATGAGATTTGTAGAAGATGGGTTTTTAAAGATTTGAATTTCACAAGGTTGAGACGACCCCATTCGGAAATTCTATCCAGATCAGCGAGAATAGAATTGGAAAGATGAGAGGCAATTCTAGAAGTAATAGAGGAAGCAGAATTGAAGTGAGTTGAAGAATGAAACGTTGAGTCATCGGCATATGGGTGGATAGAGTTAGAGGTGCTGGTAAGAAGATCATTAATATAAAGTAGGAGATAGGACAGAACCCTGAGGAACACCACTATTGACAGAAAAAAAGAAGTCATTCCATCAACAACAGCCGATATTGAGCGATTTGAAAGAAGCTGCACATGCGGCTGGTGGCGAGTGGAAACCCAGCGGAGGGAGCTTGGTATGCGATGCCAGCACTGGCACTGGCCCGGGCAACAAGCTTTGTATATGTCAAGCGCCACCACGGAAGTCTCCCTTGCAGTTCCTACAGCTAAAACCATAAATCAATGATAGGAAAAGATATCGGGCAGTAGACCTCGCGCCGAAAGCCGTACTGGCGATCGGAATGAGTTTCCAGATGATCTAAGAAGTGAGAGTTGAGAATGGTTTCAAAGATCTTAGATAGATTCAAAACTTGGGAAGGAATGCCATCCGCGCCACCCGCCTTCTTAACGTTCATAGATTTCAAGGACCCATGCACCCGATCAAATGTAATCACAGGCAAAGGCATAGGACACCTAAGAGGAGAAGGAGTGCGACGAGGAATGCCAGAATCATCCAAGGTTCAGTTAGAAGAAAATAGGAGGCTGAAGAGATTGGCCTTTTCAGTTGGTGAATTAACAACAGAATCATCAGATGGAATAAGAGGAGGAAAGGCAGATTTACAGAAGTTGCTAGAGATGTTTTTGGCAAGAGGCCAGAAAGATTTGTCAGTAGGAGAACCAAGGAGGTTAGCGCACTTTCGTTTGATGAAAGCCCTCTTTGCTCATCGAAGAGTATTCGTGCAATGATTTCTAGCTGAATGAAAATAAGCGAGGAGTGATAGGAGAACAAGAATTTTTCGACCCCCGATATGCATTGTCTCTCGCCTGATTGGCCAGAGAACAAGTACGATCGAACCATGGATTATGAGGAGAGAAAGATTTAGTTGAAGAAGGAATGAACCTGCTCATTCCATCAACGATTACAGCTCCCTCCCTATCTTTTAAATCTTTATACATCCATCATTATTCCTTGCTGAGGTAGCCAATTTGTTATTATCTGCAAACTTGGAAACCTTACATTTAAGTCCCTGGTCTAAATATTTTATACATATATGAGGAACAGCCACTTGACCTAAGAAATCATTATGGACCACAAACATGTCTCCTCATTTCCATTTATAATACTTTTCATTTTCATTGAGCATCTATTGTTATTATTATTATTATTATTATTATTATTATTATTATTATTATTATTATTATTATATTATAAAAACTTCCTTTTAACGTGCTTTATCCCCTTTTCAGAGGGTAACACAGGAGGATTATAGGAAATCGAACTTTAAGGCCGGCTATCCCAAACCAGCTCCACCAACGTGTTCGCAATCAAGTTTTAATCCCTGACCCCAGGAAGATAAAACTCCAACTGCTACTCGGAGGTTTGAACCAGTGTCCTCTTGCATGAGAGTCGGCGAGTCAACCTCCTACGCCACAAGGCGTTATTATTATTATTATTATTATTATTATTATTATTATTATTATTATTATTATTATTATTATTATTATTATTATTATTATTATTATTATTATTATTATTATTATTATTATTATTATTATTATTATTATTATTATTATTATTATTATTATTTGTCATGTTATTGAACCCTCTGACCCACCTTTTATCTACAACCTTATATATATAAAAATTATATATATATATTATATATATATATATATATATATATATATATATATATATATATATATATATATATATATATATATATTATATATATATATAGAGATATATATAGTATATATATATATATAGAGAGATTTTTAAATATACTTCTTCAATTAATCATCATCGTCGTCAAAATTTCCAATAATCATAATCGTCCCATCACTAATAATTATATATATATATATATATATATATATATATATATATATATATATATATATATATATATATATATATATATATATATATATATATATATATATATATATATATATATATATATA
This sequence comes from Trachelipus rathkii, assembly GCA_015478945.1. Taxonomy (NCBI): domain Eukaryota; kingdom Metazoa; phylum Arthropoda; class Malacostraca; order Isopoda; family Trachelipodidae; genus Trachelipus; species Trachelipus rathkii. The sequence continues at coordinate 60,562 of JABUQX010019246.1, forward strand.
TAACACGTAATGTTAATCTAGTGTTAAAAGGAAAGAAAGTGTATTCAGCTCAATGTGTCAATGATTTGGCATGAATCTATGTCACCTGGAAGCTTGTTATTTCTATCTTACCAACACTGATAAATTTCCAAGAATTAGAAAGATAATATACACACATTTAATATCCAAATATGCCATTGCAAAACTTTATCTGTAACTGTGCCACCATCTGAATGGGATAACTCTCCAAATACCGATGATTATGACACTGCTAAAAGGAAAGCTATAAAATTGGAAACCTCTGATTCAGCCATGCAATCCTGTGATTCATTAAGAGCCTCATCTGTTCAACAAAATAAACTTAATAATTATGTTTTAGATTTAATAGTTTAGTTCGAGATCTTGGTCTACTCAATTATATGGCTGAGCTTCTATCCTCAAGACTAAAGAAGTGGAATTTATTGGCTAAAGGCACAAGAGTTTCAGTGTTCAGGAAAATATGAAATTCCTCTTACTTGAAAATTCACTATGTTATTGTAACTACATCAATGACCTTATGAATGAATTTGAGATAAATTATGATCCAAATGACTGGGGGTTATTCATAAACCCCTCAAAGTACAGTTTGAAGCCTTGCTGTTGCATAATGGGAAATGCTTAGTTCCATCAGCACATTCTGTAGGCCTAAAAGAATTGTATGAAAATGTGGAAAGGATTCTCAAAAGTGTAAAATATGAAGAACACATGTACTAGCTATACAGTGATTTTAAAGCAAAAGTTTTACTACTCAGTCTGCTTAAGGAATCACTAAATACTGCTTTTTCCTCTGCATGTTGGATAGTAGAGCTACTAGAAGATACTGTGAAATGAAAGACTGGCCACCAGGAGAATGTAATAACAAGTCCAAATCTTTTAATAACCCACAAAATGTTCTCTTACCACAGCTACAAATAAAACTCGAATTAATGAAATATTTTGTAAAATCAATGGACAGGGAGGAAGAAGGTTTCAAATATTTGAAGCAAATGTTCCCAATGTTAGTGATGCCAAGTTGAAGAAAGGAATATTATCGAGCCTCAGATAAGGAAACTGTTGGATAATGAAATTTAGAAGTCATTCTTTCTTCTAGTCTTCAGTTAATCTTTTGTATCTAAGGTGGAAGGTTTCCTTGGAACTAAAGGAAAGAAAACTACCAGCTTTTAGTGTGGAATATTTGGCAAAAGTAAAACAACTCAATACGCCAGAATTTCAACTTTCTTTTTGATCAGCGCATTACGCAAAATCTTAATGATAACTACAGTGACTCTATTAGCATCTTTCGTCGTGTTGTGTAAATATGTCAATTTGGTCGTTTAACCATACACACTTGTTTTCGTTTTACCAAAGCTATGTTTTATACGGAAGGTTTTATTTTATCCGACTAGGTCTCTACTTTTACAGTAAACTAGATCTCGATGCGTTACGTCGAAACGTATGCAATATATCGACTTCATTTCATTTCGGGCAGTACATAGAGAATCCTACATTGTACAATTCGAAATTACTGGGCAAGCTCGTATTTCAACCCATACTATGTTCATGCGCTAGTATCAGTACAGATACATATATAGAGGAGAAACACTAAAGATTACTTAACAATCATCTCAGTGTACTTTATGTTTTCGAGTCTTTACCTCTACTCTAAGGCTTATAATATGTGCTACTTAAATTCATTTCACTAAAACTTTTTAAAACATTGAGCTCCGTAACCTATTGTTTGGATGATGATACCTCTTACAGTTATACGCTCTAAAAACATGTGGTTATCAATTGTCATTATGATTGGGGCTTCACTGCCACACTTTAGTGCTTAGTACATCTAATGTAAATACACTATATTTATATATACTGATATATGAACCTTTCCCAATCAATGGATGTAAGGTATCGATATTGATTAAGACTCATAAATATTTCAATGGCCAGTCAAATATAGTCACCAACCTAATTCCTTTAAGATTATTACCTGTTTGAGGATAACATATAATAGATACCTTTATAACATCTACTTCTCCTAAATCGACACTTCAGTGATAAGAACCTAACGTTATATAATGAATTATTGAAGGGTAATAGAATACTGATCAAAAGACTAACCGGTGAATATATTTGATAACAGGGTCCGCAACAAATCGTAAGTGAGAAAGTGACGTCACTAGAAGCGTCAATTTGGAACAATAATAATGTATAGAGGGTCTAATTTTTACAACATCATATTTAGTACTTTGATTAATTCATATTGATATATGTGCTTTAGAATACAGTATATGTTTAATGTATTTGTACAAAATAAAACTATATCATACATTAATATATGTTATTTACTACCATTCCTAGGTCTCGAATGAGTCATTATCTCGTCATCTCAAATAATTAATTCTCTAGACCATCTGCCGTTTTTCTAATCTAGTAGTTTGATAAAACTTTACTTGGTTACGTATCAAGATACATAGAGGTATTTCAGTTAATAAAAACATATAATAACAAGCCATATCTCGGATAAAACTTATAGCACTATATTACATCATAACCTTATTAATAGGATAACTTTTATACCTTTTTAATTTTGACATTTTCTTCTCTTTCTTTTAAGATCAATATATTTAACTACATAAATAAAATAATCCCCTCATGTGATTATATATATTAATATATTAATATATATATTATTAATATATATATATATATTAATATTAATATTAATATATATATACTATAATAATATATATATTATTATTATATAATTATAATTAAATAATTTATATTTAACACAGATATCTCGTTCATATTTCTTATCATTTAACATATTATACATAAATGCCCATTAAATAGGCCATAGTACTATAAGTACGTATACATAATAGTATATAATATATAATAATTATTTTATAAGTATATCATCATTTTTGTAAAGTATATTATTATATCTGTGTATCGGTGCTATTTGGTTTATTAAATATTATTATATTACATTAAATTTAAAGTAGATAATTTATATATTATTATTAATAATATAATATAATTATAAAAATAATATATTATAAATAAAATAGTATATATATGTTATTGAAAAAAAGTTAGATTAAGTTAGATTTTTATTAATATATTATTGAAATTAAATAAATATATACTTATAATTTATATTAACAAGGCATTAATACCACCATACCGCTCAAGGGCGTAGAGCACCAATCTTAGCGAGAAGATAGTTGTATGGAATAAAATAATTTAGTCGTGGGCGAAGTGGGCGACAGCCTAGACCCAGAAAGAGCAAAAATACGTCAGCTATCTCTGCATTCAAGTATTAACAATTAAAAATATAAGAGCTAGTTGGTATCAGGTGTACTGGAAAGTTGGAATTATTATCCTCTATTGTTTATAATGTGAAGTGAACGAGGCGAATTTATAGTTTCATTAAATATATTATTTATATATTTATATTAATATATTAATTATATATTATTATAATTATTAATTATAATATATATATTATATTACAACTCTTATTATTATATGATTATTGATTTTTATATTGCATAGTTGTTGCCATATAATTATATATTATATTATATTATTAATTATTGTTATTATTATGTTAATTATTAATTAAATATATTTAATATATTAATAATTAATAATTAATATATAAATATATAATAATAATAATTAATAAAAAGTAGTAAGGTTAGTATTAAAATCTTATTGTTTTTTCTTAGTAAGCTATTATAATAATTAAATTTAAATATTAAATTAAATAATAATAATAAATAATAATAATAATATATAAAAATAGATTATAATATATTATATTAATAATAAATCATATATATATATATATATATATATAATATAATATATATATTATATATATATATATATATATAAATTAATATTATAATATATATATATATATATTAATATATATATTAATATATATATATTAATTATTATATTAATATTATAATATATAATATAATATAATGTAGATTAATTAAATATATTATATAGCTATATATATACCAAATTAATCTTATAAGGTTATAATATAAATAAAACAATCTTAATATATATATTATATAATATATATATATATTAATATTAATATTAATATAATATTATAAATATAATTATATAATTATAAATAGATATATATATAATATATATTAAAGTGAGAAGTAATATTATATCGTAATTAAGTAATCAGCAACACCTGTAGGTAGTAAAAACTTATAATAAATGCTTTACCAGAAAATCATTTTAAATAATAATAATTATTACATATTGGATAAAATATTGATTCACATAAGTATATCGTTAATAATTGAGCTTATCATATTTTTATTTACAATATGAGAAAAAAATTAATTAATTTAAAGCTTAACCATTACAATGGGAAAAAGAATTCGTTTTCAATTATTAAAATTTCCTTTTATGATAAATTTTCAATTATCTTGAACCGATTTTCTACAAATTCTTCAAAAACAATTTTGTTACACTATTGTCGTTACAATTTATATTTAAAACTAATTTCTTTTATTTAAAAGTGAATTTCTTAATCTCCGAGTCTAGCTACTGACTGACCATAACTGACCTCAGCTAACTGACTAACAATTCTAGCTACTGTAAGTTCTAGGATTATAACTCCGGTCTCCCGAACCAAGTTCTTCTAACCTATGGGATACTTAGCTTCTTACTACCTAATACTGGAATCTATCATAAACTACAACTACTACTAGTTTTACTTCAAGTGTTAAAAACGAAAACTGATATATTCTTACATTATCTCTCATTCTGTCTCTATTCACACACGCACGCATACACATCTACACCTACACACACACCTACACACACACACACATTAGGTCTTTCATGGTTCATCACTGTAAAGTCTTTCATAAAAATTGGAACTTGGTTCCCCATCAGCCATCACAATCTATAATCTGAAAATTGTTTTAAAAACCGTCTAATTTGGTTCCCCATCAGCCATCACAATCTATAATCTGAAAATTGTTTTAAAAACCGTCTAATTTTCCAATTTTTTTACTAGAAAAAAAAATTAAAAAATATCCTTTGTAAATAAATGTTTTCTTGTTTTATAAATAGCCAAGTTCAGCAAAATCGATTAAGTGTCAACAATTATGGTCAAAGAAAATATTAAGAAAAATAATTTATTGTTTCTTTTTCAACTAATTTCAATGTAATGAAAATATTAGCGCATTAACCTCTAAGAATTGTAATGGTCATTACATTGGTTTTAATATGGTAATTCTGGTTAATGATTATCAAGTAGTCGTTCATGGTACTCCTTGAAACTCACATCTTTACAGAACTATCTCAGAATTTTCGAGTTTTTACCCTTCTCCTGGAATAAAAGGTATAGGATGGTATAGTTGGTATAGTTGGTCAGGTTCCAGAAAATCTGGTGGTCTTGGTGTGTTCTCTCCCACCTTTTCTTTGATTGTTTATGAATGATGAGAAGAATGTTTTACTTTTTCTTCTCCATGACATAGTTTTTGATTTTGACTGAAAAAATGTTATCAAATGTCTCACTGGCCTAACAGCAAATGGAACCTTTCGCTTGTACGACTTAGGAGAAATAAATTTGACCCAACATTTGAACATTGCTTTTTCACACGACAATATAACAAATGGACATAGACTATATTGGTTATTATCCTCTTTAAATTGGATTCGAATGTTTTTATTTTCGCTGAACTAGATTTTTAAATCTTTATTAAATTTTCGTTTATTTGTTATTTCCCTTTATGACTCGCATCAACATGATTAAATTACCTCGTTATGCCAACATAGTTCAGTTTTCACAGTTTTTGGCCATTAGGTTTTTTCTGCACACATCGTATTTAAAAACTAAAGTAACTCAGGAGAGACAATAAAATTTGGTAAATGTCGTTGGAATTTACGTCTGCTTCTCAAGTCAGAATAAAGAGAGGATATTATTTGCCTTCTTATTTTCCAAGCTTACGAATGTGAATGCTAATGTGAATATAAAACTGTCCGTTGAGAATTATGTAACATGTTGACCATAATAAGTCAGCTAATATTTATTCGAGGTGGTAGCAGCAATTTGAGTCACACGTGAGGTTTTGACAATTTACTGATTTAATATATTGATAAACTTGTATGTATGAATATAAACGCTCTAGATCAACTGTTGAAGCAAATGCATAATGGCGTCCTCATTCAATGTGATTTGAAATTACTTCAATAATGTATTCAATAAAATAGCAAAATGTAAATTTTGCAAATCGTAATTATTCTTGGAAAGGAAAAACGATATCTGAGTTAAGAAAACATCTAAGCAGCAAACGTAAGGAAGAATATAAGACTAAGAGTATGAAGATGTAGAAAATAAAACATAAAACAAGATAATTAAAAAGAAATAGGAATGAAACATATTACTCTTGAAACTTGTTCAGAAAATACAATGATATGGGGCGATAAAAACAAAAAAGACAATAGATGAATAGTAAAATTGCAATAATGAAAGTAATGGAAAATCTTACGTTTTCTCACATTGAAGATATTGGCTCTGGACAGTTACTGAAAACAGCAGTTCCTTTATATCCATTACATCAAAGGAAATACTGCAGAGATATTATTTTTGAAAAAATAGAAAATATATGAGTGCGTTAATACTAAGGTTTCGAATAACCATTCAATTCGAAATTTCAAGAAAAACAAGTCGGAAACTAATTTCAAGAGAAAGAAGAGTAAGCCCCCTTTCAAGCTCCAACATTCGAAAAAGAAAGTAATAAAATTTGTCAAACAACTATCCAAGTTGGTTAGGATTGATCTGTTCCTCGACACAGTGGTGTTCTAGTAACTATAGCGCACACACTAACAGAAAGTTTTCTAATTGCTATCATTCTAGAGACTAAGTATCATGATGTTGACAAATATAGTAATTTCAAAAATCAAATTTTGTGTTGTGAACCACTCATAATGTCAAACGGGTGAATATCTCAGTGACATATTTAATAGATTGTTGGCGAAATGGAACATTCTCCAGATGATGTGCACGCTGTCAGAAGAGATAATTGTAACATTTAAAAGAAATCACTGTTTCTTTCTTGAGTGAATAACACAAACTCTATCAGTCAGCCATCAGCTGCACCTTACCATGAGAAATGGTGTGACATCTCAATCGTCAGTCAGCGAAATTCTCTCAAAATGTAGGTCAACTGCTGCACACTTTAATCATTGTACCACTGCTCAAGAAGAACTAGAAAATGCAGGCCAGAATTAATATTCCACAGCTCTCATAACATGACTTTGCCACGTGCTGGAAGAACACTCTGTAAATGATGATAAGGATGCAAGAACTGAGTGAATCTGAATGCTTGCACGGCTGCTCTAATGATAAAATAAGTGTCTTAACATCCCACAACAAATCAACTCTAAACAACTGTACCACTATACTCCAACCCTTTGAAGTATATTGAATCATGATAATCAGCAATGGTTTATTATCAATAATGGACGTCATTCCTCTCGTAACCACTCTAAGGAAAAGTATCAGCATCTTCAGACAATAGCAATTAATTAATAAAGATGATGGGAGCGGCGATATTGAGAGAAATTAGCAAAAGGTCAATTTCATAGAAAACAACAAATTTGATTTTTGACCCTTGATACAAAAGAATTTTATCACTTCTGAGTTTCTCACGGACAAAGTTTTAGGAGGTGAGCGTTGGCCAAAAATGCGAAGAAAATTGATAAAATTTATAGTACTGAAATTAAGTTTATTTATTTATAAAACACAAATAACAAGCCAACGTTGTTTCAAAGACATTCACAGTCACCACTGTTACAGACGCTATAAATGCAATTCTACTTTCAATAAAACATATACTAGGTATACCTAGTTTAAAAAGTGGCATATTACTGACAATAAGTAATATTCGCATTGCATTCGCGATTAAGGAAAATAATTCGCATTCCAAATTATAAAAATATATATTTTCAGACATTTACATTCGACTATTCGGAAAATATTGGAAATATAAAATATCGGTCCAATTCTCTAATAATTATATATATCTATATATATATTATATTAATATTCTATTATATATATAATAATATATAATAATATATTATATATATATATATATATATATATATATTATATATAATATATATATATATATTTATAATTATATATTATTATAATCTACCTTGTCTTTTAAGCAAGTATTCATAAAGAATGCACATTTGATATGTATCTAAGTTTCACATTTTCTTCAACAGGTGTTAAAAATATGAAAATCAAAACAACTTTTACTATTTCACTCATTCTCTCTCTCTCTCTCTTCTCTCTCTCTCTCTCTCTCTCTCTGCTCTATATATATATTTATATTATAATATATATAATATTATATATAAAATATAGTATATATATATAATAATATATAATATATTTTAAATATATATATATATATTATATATATATATATATATTATTATTATATATATAATATATTATTATTATATTATATATATATTATATATATTATTAGTATATAAATATATATATATATATATTATTCAGACTGATTAGTATAGCAACGAAATAAATTAAATTATTTAAGAAGGAAGAAAAATTTTTGAAAGTTGTTAACCTCGAATCTTAATTTAAATTTTAGACTTTGACTTAAATATTTAAGTCCATCTTAAGAAAAATGGACAAATATAACGATACCTCTGCTAGAACAAATTTTATTACTTTCTTTTTCGAATGTTGGAGCTTGGAAGGGGCGTTGTTGCTCTTCCTTTTATTGAAATTCGCTTCAGACTTGTTTTTCTTGGAATTTTGATTCGAATGGTTAGTCTTTTCTTCATTAGAATTTTTCGAAGAAGGTTCTTTAGGGAAAAACAAAAAAGAAAATGAATATTTTCTTTTCTCTTTGATAATGTATGGTAATTGTATAGATTATCACCGTAATGAAATATCGATAATTTTTTTCGACATTCGATTTTTTTTTATATTATTCCTCTCCATGAAAGAATACGAAAAAAAGTTGCCTTATCAAGTAACTATATTATTATATATAGTATTATATAATATATATATAATATATATATTACCCATATTTCAATACGCTCTTCAAAATAAATTTATATTTTATTTCTCAGTTATAAATATATATATATATATATATAATATATACGAGTATTATGTTACTTTCGGTTTTAGGTTCTGCTAGTATTATTAGGTTATGATAAGATTGTTAAGAGGCGAGATTTAACTATGGTGTACTTTATCTGAATGAAAAAGCTTTGAATGATGCTATGATCCTAAAACATAACAGTGAATCCATAAACCAAAACACAGATATATATAATATATATTAATATATAATAAAAAAATAATATCTTATAAAATTAATTAATGGGTAGT
>JABUQX010019246.1:77500-80000 GCA_015478945.1 Trachelipus rathkii
TATATATATATATATATATATATATATATATATATATGGGGGGGGGGGCAGGGGGGCCATGGCCCCCCCCCGAAATTTTCTAGACACTAAAAATTTTTAAGTATTATATCCGTTAATAATATAAAGATGCAGAAGGCTTAAATTAAATTTTTTATATAATTGTCGCCTGTTAGAACAATCTCGTAAGTCATTTAGTTAAAACTAAACTTCAAACCATCAGAGAAAATGCAACATTAGAATTCAGCCTGATTTTGAGAATGTGTAAGCGCATCCTGAATCTGAACTGAGTATTGAAATTGCTGTTCTAAGAATTAACAAATTCCAAAATACAGACCCAGCATTCCTACTTTCCAGACCCACAGACTTATTATCGCACATTCATTTTTATACCATTTTTGATTGATTTAATATCAGCATTAGGAGAGAGTTTTTAAATTTTCCTTGCAATTTGCCATACCGAACAGGTGTTATTGTGCCATATGAGAAAATAAAAGATTGTGTAATATTTTACAGGAGATCTCGAAAGCCCAAATGAAGATTTGTAAAAGCAGAATGGGATTTATGAAGTTGAAATGGAATTCACAGCACAGGTTCGCTCAAAAACAGGAATAGATGGACTTAGTTGTTCGTTCGCCGTTCACAATTTCCCAATAATTTTACATCTTGTTGCAAATTTACTGGGGCATTTTTACCCGTGTTTAATGCTGCATTAGAAAGAAGCTTTTCAACAAAAAGACTTCTGAAAGCCTACTAGAGAAATACTGATTGGAGATGAAAGACTTCATTGGCACTTGCCCTCCTCTACATGCATCGAAATATTGAAATAAAAATTGAAGATGTTATCTCGGACTTCCCTCACTTCTCATGTTTCAGGCGATTAAAAATTTAACATTTAGGTAGATTGCATTTTAGTAATTCATATTGAAATTCTTTCCCATATTTTTATGAGGAATTTAATATTTTGTCATTCCAGTTATATATATATATATATATATTAATATATATATTATTATATATATATATTATATATATATTATAGATATATATATATATATATATATATATATATATTTATATATATATATATATATATATTATATATATACAAAGACGATTTTGTTTTGGCCCCCCCCGCAAAAAAATTCTGTGTGATACGCCACTGTAAATATATATATATTATATATATATATATATTATATATATATATATATATATATATATATATATATATATATATATAATATAATATATATATATAATATATTTATATAAATATATATATATAGTAATATTTATATATTATGTTATTCTCACCACATAGCCTCAATTCCGAGATCGGAAAGTAACCTCAATCCCGAGATCGGAAATTGGTCAGGGAAAGTATTTGATATATGATTTCTGACCAGTGGTTAAAAGTGACTAAGGATATTGAGGCTCGAAGCAAGCCCTGCTCAGCGCAACGCAGCCGCGAGCTGCCTTGCCAACGCAGGGGCGTGGATTCGCATCCTAATACGCGCCTTTCCAATGTGAGAAGCATGAGAAGAGTGATTTTGTATGTGAATAGATTGTTCTGTTGTATGTGTTGGCAATGTTTGTAGTGATGTGTATGCATTGGAGATTAGTGTAATACACTATGCCGTAAACTGCAATACGTAAATATTGCAGGAAAATCTCCTAACTAAGACAATTTTTTGTGGTGTCCGTCACGTAGAACGCCGAACGACGGATCGAATACATACTGAGAGGAATCCGGTTCTTAAGGTGAGCCAAAAAGCTCGTCTTAACCCACTGAGCCAAACGCTGAAAACTCATAATTAGTATATATTATATATATATAGTAGGTATATATATATATATATAATATATATATATATATATATAGTATATATATATATTATTATAATATATATATATATATATAATATATATATATATTTTTTTTAAATATATTGTTTTTTTGTATATATATATTATATATATATATATATAATACTATATATATATATATATATATATATATATATATATATAATATATATATTATATACGTCAGCTCTAGAAGAGCCACAATCCATACTCAAAAACTACTACAGCTTACCGGAAAAGATCTATTGCTGGAATCTGCAAAATTTTACGAGGAAACTGCTTTAAAAAAAAAAATGTAAAAAAAATCATATCTCGAAAACTACAAAGCTAGAGGAATGAGATACATTTGGAATCCTGGTAAATTTTGGATCCAGGAAATGTAAAAAAAAAAAAAAAATTAAACGTAAAAATTGGCTATTTTTTTGGGGGGTTGCTGGGACATAGTATATATATATATTATTTGTAAAGGTATTACAGGCATTATAGGGCTCGAGCCGACGGGGAACACAGGGGGGGACGTTTTCCATTACCCCGTAGGGAGAGGGCGGAGAACCCCCGCACACCCAAAGATACCAAGAGGGGGGTCCGCGAGACCCTCCCCGGAGCGGGGAATTAGTCCTACCCGTAGTTCCCC
>JABUQX010019246.1:92500-99571 GCA_015478945.1 Trachelipus rathkii
TCTAAATACTTGGATGGAGTATTTGCCAGAGAGGAAGAAAATGTACATGAGATCGCAAGTATGATAGCTCAGTATAGGGGAGCTGTAAGAGCAATATACCCCATACTGTACGATAGACAAATGAGTGTAGAGGTGAAAAGGGTGATATTCGAAGGGGTGTTAACACCGATTCTACTATATGGGGCAGAGACATGGAGTACAACCACAAGAGAGGATAGTAAAATACAGTCGGCGGAGATGTACGTTTTGAGAGCGATAGTGAGAAAGACTAGAAGAGACAGACAAAGAAACGAAAGAATAAGGGAGGAGGTTGGAGTAAAGGCTATATTAAATAAGATGGATGCAGCCAGATTGAGATTGTGGGGGGCACCTGGAGAGAATGCAGGAGGAGAGAGTGGTCAAGAGAAGATGGGAGTGGAGCCCGGCGGGAACAAGACAGAGAGAAGAAAACCTATGAAGAGATGGGAGAACTCGGTGAAGGACTCATTGAGAAGGCATGGAATACCTTCGATGCGAGAGCTGAGAGAAGAGGAAGTCCTGGAGGATAGAGGAAGATGGAGAAGAGCGCTGGCCCCGCTGACAGGGTCTTGACCCTTCCTGGGATCGGTTGTATATATATATATATATATATATATATATATATATATATATATATATATATATATATATATATATATATATATATATATATATATATATATATTATAACTGCTATATATACATATATAAATAATTATTTATATAAATATATATATATATACTTAACATATAACCAACAACCTTATATATATATGCTCTTTATCTGCTGCTGTAATAACAACGCCTCTTTGCTGCTATATGCTATATATAACAACCTTGTAGCCTTATGTATATAGCATATGACACAGCGCCAGCTAGCCATACAGCCACAGCCAACCAGCGCTGCCTGCTGTAGCATATGTATATACTTTATATGTATATATATATATAAATAACTAATATATATAGATATAATAATATATATATATATATATATATATAACTGCTATATATATATATATATATATATATATATAATATATATATAATTTTACAAATCAGCAGTTCACGAAAGTAAGAACCATCAATGCTGGATTAAGTTATATTCAAATATCGAGTTGAGAATTTTCCCACCATGAGGATATGGAACAGACATTAAAATATGACGAGATATAAAAATTTAATATTATTAATTACATTAAAAAAAGGATAAATAAATATACGATGTTTTTTGAATCAGAGATAAAAACAAAGATGTTGACCTTTATCATTACGCCTGCAAATAAAAATATCTTAGGAAAATTCAAGAGGGTCCTATAGAAGCAATGAAAAATAAATTTAAATTGTAAAGTTATATAGATATAACTAATATTTTTGGTATTTTTATCATTAAAATAAAGGATATGTAATGAAAATTCGTTTTTAGAGATCAATGAAGAAATATGGTGATGTTACTAGGTTGATGTCTAAGACATATCTATGCATTTTAAAAAAATAAATATAATTTAAAACAAAATACTAAAATATTAAATTATAAGAGTAATATTAATTTTAATATAACTTATTAATTTCCTATTTTTCTATAATCTTGATGAAGAAGGTAAAATCGTAAGTACTAAATACGAGTATTTAAAGTATAAAAAATTAATTGTATATTTGTTTACAAAAAGTCATATTTTGGTTCAGGATATCGGAAATCATTTAATCAGAGTGGAGTCGGAGTTGGTAAATTTTGAAGAGGGTGGAGTCGGAGTCGGTAATTTTCAAAAGACTGGAGTCGGAGTCAGAATTTTCAAAAGACTCGAGTCGGAGTTGGAAATTTTCAAAAGGGTGGAGTCGGAGTCAGTAATCTTGAAGAGGGTGGAGGCGGAGTCGGAGTCAGAAAATTTTTGAACCGACTCCACAACCCTGCTCCAAACTATGATTTTGTGACCAGGATAATGATGTTTCACAAATTTATCAATTCCAATATAAAAAAAATTGGTGAATATAATCATTCTCGTTTACTGAGGGTAAAAAAAAATGACATAAACTCAAAGAGTACATTTATTTATTTTTAGTTTATGCAACAGAGACCTCAAATTATTTAGAAGTGATGTTTTTCTGGAGTTACGTATATATAGTAAGTTGCCTTCAGCAATCAATCCCAAAATATAGTCTGCAATCATGTTTTCGTTATATGATCCTTAGCAGTGGCGTTTAAAGTCCAAAATATCCTGGTGAAATTGCTCGCCATGTTCCTCTGAGTACGCCCCCAAGTTTTCTGTAAATTTAGCAAGATGAGCATCAAGGATTTGGACTTTGAGGGACATTCTGCAGCCCAATTTGCTATAGTTTCTGACCAAGGTCAACAAAGCTCCTCATAGTTTTGGCCTTGTGATTTCCAAGGAAGCCACAAACAACTGCAACAAATCTCTTCCAAGCTGCTTTTTATGTTCTATTCAGCTTTTTTGGAAATTCCTTGCACTCGATGATCTTTTTCATTTGTGGTCCAATGAAGACAATGGCTTTGACCTTTGCCTCAGACAGTATAGGGACGAAGCCTTGCAGGTAGATGAATGCTGAAGACTCGTTATTTAGAGCTGTGTACAAAACATGTTTCATGAGCGCTAATTTTTGTTGTAGTGGAGGAAATCAAATTTTCTGGGGGTCCAACAGAGACTCCCATTTGACATTGTTCCTCCCTACATTGAACTTGGTCTGCTGTGGCCAATCCCACCTTTGGTAGTGTTTTGCGGAGGTTTTGCTATCCCAGAGACAAAGGTATCTTGGAAACTTGGTAATTTTTGATTCTTTAAGTCTTTTAATAATAATAATAATAATAATAAATAATAATAATAATAATAATAATAATAATAATAATAATAATAATAATAATATAATAATAATAATAATAATAATAATAATAATAATGCCTCGTGGAGCCAGAGGTTGACTCACCGACTCTCATGAGAGAGGACGCTGGTTCAATCCTCTGCGTAATAGTTGGAGTTTTATCCTACTGGGGCAAGAATTAAAACTCGACTGCAAACTAGTTAGTGGCGCTGGTTTGGGATAGTCAGCCTTAAATTTTGATTTCCTGTAGTCCCCCCCTGTTACCCTCTGAAAGGATAAAGCATAGTTAAAAGGAAGTTTTTACCAATAATAATAATAATAATAAATAATAAAATAATAATAATAATAATAATAATAATAATAATAATAATAATAATAACTGATGACAGAGAGTGGTTGTGCATTGTCATTGTGAGACAATGGCAATGCATCGTCACTTGCTTCAGTTGTTATGTTTTTCTTATTTTTCCAGACTACCTAAAATATTGATTAGTATTGTATTTGTATAACATTATTTTTTGATATATAAGAGAGATAATTCCAGCTTGATTTCATTGATATCACATCAAATAATATATAAACAAGGGGATTCATCGATTAAAGCAGATCAACGGGAGTACAGATTAAGGGTGCCTAAATATATAAATGAACAAATAACATATTAAATCCTATGTCTAACATACAACCTAGTTATCATTTCAACATATCTATATCTGTGCTATCTTTCTTTCTACTTTATTACATTCATCATAAGCATGGCACGTTGTCCTCATATTTTATAAATCATCTAATCAGTCCAGTCAGTGAGGATATTAATAAAAAGGTAAGAGCTTTTCATCATTCTCATATTCAATATTTAATATAGTATAATTAATAAATAGATAAATAATAAATAAACTACCTAAAATATAATATATTTAATAACAGTTCATAGATAGAATATAAATATTAATTGTCATATAACTTGGTCTAATAATAATCACATTGTGCGCCACTCTGCTCTAATTCGACAAAAGAAAGTCTGAAAATATATATAAGCATTATGGGAAACAAAGATCCTGAAGAAAAGGGAATAGAAGTGAGAATGATTGGTAAGTGTCCTGTGTTTTCAGGGTTAGAGAAGGAATATGAAAGATGGAGAAGAAGAGTGGGTGACTGGGTACAATTGAATGAGAATTTAAAACAGAAGGGATTAATAATAAGATTGCATCTAGAAGGGGAGGCTGAAGAGTTAACTAAGAATTTGAGTATGAAAGAATTAACAAGGGAGAAAGGAGTGAATTTGATATTAGAAGCACTGGATAGTAGATACAAGATTGATAAAAGAGTTGAACGATTTAACAGTGTGTTAGATGTGATAAAGATTGGTAGAGGAGAGAAAGAAAGTGTTAAAGAGTACGTAATAAGATATGCAAGAGTGATGAGTGAGGCAACATGTCTAGGAATGAGTGAGTGGGGATCAGATGTAAAAGGGGCTCATTTGTTATACACAGCGAATTTGAAAACATGGCAAGAGCAGATTATAATAGGAGGTTGTGGAGAAGGAGAACTGAATTATGATATCAAAAAGCAAATGTTACGTATATTTGAAGAGAGAAAGGGTGAGCATGAGAGAACAGAGAATAAAAGAGATGAGAAGGTGAAGGAACATATGTGGTTAGACAGGGGACGACAAGAAATGAATCAAAGTACAGGAGCCGTATATAAGAAGGTAAGAGAAGAACCAAAAGAAGAAACACAAGTTTGTTATAAATGTGGCGGTAGAGGACATATGAGTTGGCAATGTCAGAAAAAAGGTGAATTGCGATGTTTTAATTGTTTCCAAGATGGTCATTTAGCGAAAGAGTGTCAGGAACAGATATTATGTTTGAAATGTGGGAGAAAAGGCCATGAGGCCAAGAGGTGTCAAACACGAGATGAAAATATTAAGAAATGCCTGTACTGTCGCAAGTGGGGACATGAGGAGGACAAATGTTGGTGGAAGAAAAGGGGGTCTGACGGGCAAATGAAAGGTGAACAGAATAATGTATATTTGAGTATGAGATATAATTCTGCAGATGAAAGAGATAGTGAAGGGATGATAGAGGCTATATTAGATACTGTAAGTAACAGTACAGTGATTGGAAGAGAATGACTGGAAGAAATATTAAGAAATCTAAGCAAAAATGAGATAAAGAGGATAAGAGAGAGCGAAAAAAGGATAGAAAAGACATAGTTTTGGGGGTTCTGATTATAAAGGGGAAAAAAGACTATAAATACCTGTAGATCTTACGGGAAAAGGGGGGGGAAAACCATTTCATAACAACCGATTATATTAACGACTTACATGATAAAGATATACCATGGTTGATAGGGAGAAAAACTTTACAGAACTTGGGGGCAATAATGGATATCAGTAATAATAATATTATTTTAAGGAACATAGGGGTACAAGTAAAGGGGAGGGTAGATGATGGTGGTCATGTAAGATTACCATTGGTAAAACGAAAATATAGTGCGTGGTTTGGGGGGGATAAATGGTGGTTAGGTAACAATGTAAAACAAAACGAAGACAAATTACTTAAAATACATAAACAATTTGCACACTGTAGCAAAGACAACCTAATTAAAATATTGGAGAAGGCATACGGGAGGGGGGGGATAATGCATATGAGGAAAATAGAAGACGATTACAAGGGATAATAGAAAAAGTAATAGATAATTGTCATTCATGTAAAATATTCAAACCCACACCCAGTAGACCTGTGGTGGGTTTGAGCAAATTGTTTCAATGAATTAATATCTATAGATATGGGTGAATTGGAAGGGAAATTTTTTTTAGTAATGATAGATGAGTTAACTGGTTATGTGCAAGCAACATGGACTGAAGGAAAATGACCGTCAGAGATAGTAGGTAAAATAATAGATAGATGGATAAGTGTGTTTGGTGTCCCAGAAAAGATCCTCTCGGACAACGGAAGAGAATTCCAAAATGAAACAATGGAGGAGATGTGCGAGATGTGAGAGATGTTTGGCTTCAAATTAATTGGCGAACAATGGCAGAAAGATCCATGGAGCAATGGGATATTGTGAAGGATGGTAGTCTTTTGAAAGAAAATATTAGAAAATTACAAGAAGATGGGTACCAAAACAAGAATCTGTGTTTAAGATGGGCTGTATATGGACTAGGGATGTACCGGAACCAGATTCCGGTCAGAACCTCGATTTTTTAGAAGTTCCAGTTCCGGCCAGAACTTACCGGAACTTTGTACTTTTCAAATGTCTGTTCTTAAAAAATTCAGTAATTGATTTGTAATTTACTCAGTTATGATTATAGCATAAAAAAAATACTAGAAAATTGTAAAATTAATAGATAGACGAAAAAATGACCTTCGACTCTATACTTTTGAAAACTTTAAATACTGAAACTATTTTCAACATGACGTAGCTTTAAATACTCTAGGTTGCGGGATTTTTTTGAGATTTTTTTGATTTTTTAAAAAAATTTTAGACAAATTTTTTAATTAATTATTTTTATAAAAATTAGTGAAATAATCCCTAATTATTACCTAATTAATAATAAGTTTAGTAAATATAATTATTATTTAGTTTAATTAAGAGTTTAAATATATATATACTGTATAATATCTGATACTCTAATTTTATTTATTTCTTAATTAAAAATGACTTGAAACTACATTGGATGAATTTACTATTATATAGATGAAATATACTTATCATTAATGAGGTGATTTTTAATAAATTACACTGGACGACAAAATTTTGTTAAAAGGAAATCATGAACTATTTCTTATGTATTTCAGTACGCTGAAAACGAATATAACCAAATTTGCACAACGGTTTTAGTTTTTTTTTTTTTAATTTTACATATTTCTTAAACTAACAATATAATTCACAGAGTTAAAATTCTTGTTTTTTTAGACTCTATGCTGCGATTTTTATTAAAAAAAGGTGAGTCCGC
The DNA here is from genome assembly GCA_015478945.1 of Trachelipus rathkii. Classification (NCBI taxonomy): domain Eukaryota; kingdom Metazoa; phylum Arthropoda; class Malacostraca; order Isopoda; family Trachelipodidae; genus Trachelipus; species Trachelipus rathkii. Next base: position 99,315 of record JABUQX010019246.1, read on the forward strand.
CAGCAATATAAGCGATTTATAATAAGTAGAACTCCAAAAAATAGCTAAAAATAAACTGCAAAAATGATAAAACATGTTTAGCGAACTCTATAAAAATAACCTCGGTTCGACGTTTTTCATGAGTCATTTGCCTTCATTTTGAATCTGGACGTTGAATGTGAAGTATGTGATATTCAATATATTAATGATTTATATATATATATATATATATAATATATATATATATATATATATATATATAATATATAATATATATA
>JABUQX010019247.1:5000-15000 GCA_015478945.1 Trachelipus rathkii
TATTGTCCTATCGCTTTAACCTCTGTTCTTCCTATAAAGGTTTATCGGAATCTGTTCTTAACAAGAAGTTTAGAAATATTATCTTAAATAATTTTTTCTACCTCTATATATTCTGATTGCCAGTATGGGCTTATGTAAGGACCGCTCGACTGGTGATGTTCTTTTCTTTCTCTCCGTCTCTTGATCCTCTGTTCTTCTGCATTTCGGTGAGTCTTTTTCTTATGGCGCCGTAGACTACGAGAGGCTTTCGAGAACTGGCACAAAAGCCTTAATAATTTACCTCCCTTCCCATGGTTCTATGGTGCTAATTGTAGATAGCCACCCATTTATTTCTTTTTTTAAATCTTATCCATAGTTATGTGTTCCTCAAAATTTTATTCAATTCCCAGCTCTTTTTTTTTTTATTTTACTTCAATGATATATTTGTTAATGTATCTCCTCTCCACTCTTAAGAGCTGATAGCTCCAACACTCATCATTCTCGCTTCAATTTGCAAGGACGACTCATGAACGAAACTAATAGATAATGCTAGGAAGGTATTCTTGAAGCCCAACAAACCTTTGAAGTCTTTTCTCATACCTATAGTTGTGTTAAAGAAAACCCATGGTTGTTTTCGAATGCCCTCACATTTACTAAACTTCTTCATCTATCTACTTGACAAAATCTCCAAACAAGTATAATATAGCATATATATAACCGGTATATATATATACTATAATATTATAATATAATTTATATATATAACTTTATATACTATATATATATATAATATATATTATATATTATATATATATAAATATAATAAATATAGTATATATATAATATAATATTATAGATATATATACATATATAATATATATATAATATATATATAATAATATATACTATATATATCATGATTATATATATATATATATATATATATATATTTATATCTTATATATATATATATGAGGAAAAAAAAATTTCCATACTATTAACACAATGTATTTTAAATCAACAATTTGAAATTATGAAAAAATATAAATGAAAAATGTATTCTAATAATTAAGAAAAAATAGTTTCCTAAATATCCGATATATTACAATCTTTTAAAAGAAAATGCTTTTTTTTTATGAATAACCATTATATATTTAAGAATCTTGCATTAAAAAAATGGGAAAAACTTCTCATAAAATCTTTAATTTTAAAGATATTTTAACGCTTTTTTGCACCAAAGTACTCGTATGTTGTTTATTAATAAAATTTGAATAGACATCTTATTTCAAGAATTATTTGTTAGATTTTTTTTTGGAAGAAAAACAATCAAACATGGCTGACACCACCTTACATTTATCAAAACATTCAATTTAAAGATCATTCTGTTGAGATGTATATGGGTAAGGCTTGTACCAAATTTGAAAGTAATAAAACTGTTAATTTTTTTTAATAATTTATTTTTGTGAGCTCTGTATGAAGAAAAATGAAATGTGAGAAAAACACGATAAGCATTTGAATTTTTTTAAGAGTTAAAAACATTTATTCTCTATATATATATATATATATATATATATATATATATATCATTTTTTTTTAATATTTATAGGTATATATATATATATATTATATATATATATATATATATATTATAATATATATATTATAAATAATGATATATATATATTCTCTCAAAATTGCCTCAGTTCCCAGCTTTAGGGTAAAAAATTTTAACCACCCAGAGGAAAAATAATATTTTTTTTAATTCAGATTCCGGCACCGACTCCGGGTCCGGCTCCGGCTTCGGTTCCGACTAAGTTTTCTGCACTATTTGAAAATTGTTCAGTACATTCTGTCAATAATACTTTCACCTACAAAAAATATTTTTGAAAAAAATTTATACCCTGGTTCCGGCTCCGGCTCCGGGTGGCTCCTTCGGGTCCGCTCGGGTCCGGGTCCGGGCTCCGGGTCCGGGTCCGGGTCCGGTTCCGGCTCCGGCTCCGGCTCCGGCTCCGGCTTCGGTTTCGACTCCGGCTCCGGGTCCGGCTCCGGCTCCGGCTCCGGCTTCGGCTCCGTCGGCTCCGGCTCCGGCTCCGGCTCCGGCTCCTACTAAAGTTTCTGCACCATTTGAAAATTGTTCAGCACGTCTTCTGGTAATAGATTTTCACCAAAAAAAATATTTCTGTAAAAAAATTTATACCCAGGATCCAGCTCCAGCTCCGACTTCGGCTCCGACTCCATTTATTTTACTGACTAAAAGCCAGCTTTATTAGCTTATTAGCTTGGGGTGGAGGTTGCAAAAAAAAAAAAAAAGAAAAAAAAAACTATAAATTAGAATTTCTACAATTACAAGTGAAACATTTTTTGACCCTGAACCTGGAATTGAAATTTGACAGGAATTACAATTTTTAGTTCGACACCCCTCTAAATAAATTTCTGTATCTACAAAGACATTTATTCATAAAATTTTCCAAAAATCAATCACACCCATGATGTGCAGTAGGAATTGTTCTACTAATTTAAATAATAAAAAAAATGTGAAAATTTTGAATTTTGCTTTCAAAAAAGTAGGGTGTCCTAGGCTGATGTCCCCTCTTATTTAATTAGTAACTTTACTAAAGAGGTATTTCAGAAAGATAAAAATATTGTTTAAAGAATTCTTCCCTCTAAAATCTTACTTTGGAACTATTCCTTAAAAACGTTTATTTTCCTTAACATCTTAATATCAATTGTTCAACTCGCAGAAAAAATAATTATAAGTTGTTAATTTTTAATTATTGTTATAGTATTTTGATGATGTAATTTTAAAAAAAAAATTTAATTATTAATGTTTTCTTCCCATTTATTTCCTATCTATAAATATGTTATTAGAATATATTAGCTATAGGCTTTCATTTAAAACACTTTTTTTTTATTTGAAAAAGCAAAAAAATCATAAAAAACAAAAAATCAATTTTTTTTAGTTGGTTTAAACAAAAAAATATTTTGGTTTAAACCAGACACACACACACACACACACACGCACACACACACACACATACACACATACACACACACATCACCACAACACACACACACACACACACACACGCACACATAAACTGTATATATATTACTACTCTTTATATAGATATCTAATATATATAGATACTATATATATATATATATTATTATATATTATAGTATATATATATAATAATAATATATATTATATATATAAATATTAATAATATATATATATATTTATATATATTAATTATATAATAATAATATATAATATATTATATATATAATATATACTTATATATCACCTTATATCATTATACTATATTAATATATATTATATATATATATATACTATATTATATTTATGTATATATATATATAATATAAATATATATACTATATAATATATATTATAATATATCCATACTATATAAATAATATATTATAAACCTATATATATTATATAATAATATATATATATACCTCCACTAAAATATATATATATTATAATATATTATAATATATATATATATATATATAAAAGTATAAAATATAAATGCATATATATTATTATATATATATACTATATATATATATATATATATATATATACTATATATATATATATAATTATATATCTATATATATATATATATAATATATATATATATATATATATATATAAAGTTATAAGATGGAAAAGTAATGTAATGTTTTACCATTTGTTGGGAATCTATCTAACAAGAGATAAAGTTGGATCGAAGTCATGTTTCGAGGTTCTCACTTTTATAATCCCAAGAAAAATGACTTTTTAATTAAATATTTTATTCAATTATTTATTTTTATTCTTTATTTTATATTCTTTTATTTATTTGTTTTTTTTTTATTCTATTAACAGCTTTATTTTCTTTTAAAGTTTTATTTTTCTTTATTATGGAATGTTATTTAGATTTTAATTATGTTTACCTTCTTAACTTCAATTATAATAATAAAAATAATATAAGAAAATAATAGTAATATAATAATAATAATAATAATAATAAAATAATAAATAATTATTAAAGTATAAGAATTAAAAAAATAAACTAATTAAAATAATATATAACTATAATAATAATTAATGAAATATTTAATAATAATAATAATAATAATAATAATAATAATAATAATAAATTCACTAAGTAATTTAAATATTGAAAAATGAATTATCGAACGATATTTATGACAAGAAATTTTGAACTCATATATAATACTATATAACGTTATATTAACTATATATATATATACCTATAGTATTATATATATAATATATATATATATCACCAATATATATATATATATAAATATATAATATATATATTAAATATATATATATATATATTTTCTATATATATATATATATATACTAATATACATACTTATATATATATACTATATATACTATATATATATATTATATATAATATATATACTATATATTATATATATATATACTAGTATATATTAGTATATATATATATATAATATATATAATATATATTTATATAATATATATTATACAATATAATAATAATATATATATATATATAATATATTATATATTATATATATATATATTATATACTATTATATATATATTATCTATATATCTATATATTATAATATATATATATAATATATATATATTATATCTCATATATATATATATATTAATAATTATATATAAATATATATATATATCGCGTTAAGTACATTATATTTATTACTATTAATCATTACTTTTGTCTATTATTATTATATTTATATCAATTAGTTTTTTTTATATATTTTTATACACTTATAAATTTTTTTCTCTCTCTCTCTCCCTCCTTCTCTCTCTCTCTCTCTCTCTCCTCCTTCTTCCTCTCCTCTCTCTTCTCTCTCTCTGCCTCTCTATCACTCTCTTGCCAATTCTCTCTCTACTCTCTATGCTCTTCATCTCCTTCTCTCTCTTTTTTCCCTCTCTATCTCTTCTGCTACATTCTATTTCGCTGTGTATCTTTTTCTCTCTCCCACTATCTCTACTCTTTATCTCCTTTTCTACTATTCTCTCTTCTTACTTTCTATTTATCTCTTACTCTCTCTCTCTCCAACATCTCTCTCTCCCTCTCTCTCTACTCTCTCTCTCTCTCCTCCTCCCTCTCTCTCCTCTCTCTCTCTCTCTCTCTCCTCTCTCCCTCTCTCCCCTCTTCCTCCCTCCCTCTCCCTCTCCTTTCTCTCTCTTAAAATTTACACCCGTTACTTCTCCTTTCTACCTCTATCCTCTACTCTATCTCTTTCTACCATCTCTTACTCTCTATTTTTATTCTCTCCTCTATCTCTCTTCCTCTCTATTCTCTGTCTCCTCACTCCTCACGTCTTTCCTCTCTTCTCTCCTCCCCTCTTCGTCTACCCGCCTCAATACTCTCTGTTCACTCTCCTACGCTCTCATAATCTCTCGTCTGCTCACTCATTCCCTCTCGCTACTCTCTATCTCTTCCTCCATCCATTTCCACTTCTTCTTCTCCTCTCTTCCTCTTCTCTCTCTCTCTTCTCTCTCTCTTCTCTCTCTCTCTCTCTCTCTCTCTCCTCTCTCTCTCTCTCTTCTCTCCTCTATCTCCCTGATCTCAATTTCTCTCTTCTATCTCTCCCTCTCTTCTTCTCCTCCTTCTACTCCTAATCTCCTTCTCCACTATGTCTCTCTACTTCTATCTCTCTCCTTCTCTTCTCTCTCTTCTCTTCTCTTCTCTCTCTTCTCTCTCTTCTCTTCTCTTCTCTTCTCTTCATCTTCTCTTCCTCTCTTCTCTCTCTTCTCTTCTCTTCTCTTTCTTCCTCTTCTCTTTCTCTTCTCTTCTCTTCTCTCCCTCTCTCTCTCCTCTCCTCTCCTCTCCTCATCCTCCTCCCTCCTCTTCTCTCCTCTTCTCTCCTCTCCTCTCCTCTCCTCTCCTCTCCTCTTCTCCTCTCCTCTCCTCTCCTCTCCCCTCCTCTCCTCTCTTCTTCACAATACCCTCTCACAACAAAACTATCTTTGTAAAATCTTGCCTTTCAGCCACTTTTTTAAAAAATATATTACCTCCCTGGGGCTTCATTAAATTACTCTGGTTAAAACCCCAAACCCAATGGGGGGCAACTTTCCTGGGGAGTGGGGGCCGAAACCAGTCCGCACATATTCAACCATGACGGTTTGATCGTTGTTTTTATTTACTTTGATTCTGAATACCGTTTTCATTTATTCTTTATAATTTTATTTTTCTATTTTTCATAAAATGTTCAATATTTAAAAAGACCTTGATTTCATTTGCATAATATTATTACTACTATAATCACTACAGAAGGACAACTCTACACTGGAGGGTTATCTCATTTAGTTCCTTCTTTTCTTTTCTAGCTCTATAAGAACTAGGTCCTCTACCCAAATACTTATCCTCCTTTGTGTCAATAGTTCATCCTCCTGATAGTTTTGACTCCTTTGACTCTTTTGACTCCTCCTACCTCAAATTCAATGGACGAAATAAACAATTTTCGTTACAACTTGAACAATGAAGTAAATCCTCTCCTCTTACCAAATGAGCTAGATGATGTTTATAAAGGCCGTGAATGCCTGAAATTTATAAGTATCAACATAAGGAGCCTTCCAAAACACCATGATGACCTATCTGACCTACTTTCATCCCTTAGTGCTAAGTTTTCTTGCATTGTCCTCACAGAGACCTTTCTAAAAAACTATAACAAAGACCTGTATGCCCTCTCAGGTTATGATATGTTCAACGTTTGCCGTAAAGAAAGAAAAGGAGGAGGTGTCTCAGTACTTATTAAAAAGAGCTTTAAAGCAAAAGAAATTTCTCGTCATTAACTACTGAAACATCGAGGCTCTTGGCGTAACATTTAAAGAAAGATCTAAAACAATAAACTTATTAGGAGTTTACAGACCACCACAAGGGAGTAGGTAGTAGAGTGAATTTTACACAAAAGCTTGATGATTTATGCAGCTCTACACTGAAAAGTGGGATCACTGTAATAGCTGGTGACTTTAATATCGACGTGTCTAGTAATAATACCAATTCCTGTGGAAAAAGTTGCTAATTGACACAATGACGTCTAACGGTTACCTTAACTATATTACAGGAATTACACGGCCAAATGAACTCAATAACTCCACTATCATTGACCATATGTGGTCAAATAATCGTGGCTCAACAAAATCTTTTAGACTAAACACCGACCTCTCGGACCACTACCCTTGCATCCTTACATTTGAATCTTCGACTGTTCCCCTAGTGCAAAAGAAAGTAGAATATAGGCTAATATCAGAAGACCATAAACAAACATTTCTACGCCAAATAAAAAATACAGACTTCTCTTTTGTCCATGACGATAATCTTTCATTAGATGAAAAATACAAAAAATTTAGCTCCATTCTATATGACACGTATGATAAAAACTTCCCCATAAAACACAAAACAATCTCAGAAAAGAGAACAATGAATAAGTGGTTGACAAAAGCACTATTAACTTCAATTAAACAAAAGCACACTCTACATAAAAGTGCTAAAATGGGTACCATACCGATGCACCACATGTTTACACAGAGATCTACGCCTCAACACTAAAAAATTAATTAAGGGAAATCCAAGCTAGTTTCTTTGCTGATAAATTCAACCAGACTCAATCCAATCGACGATCGCAATGGGCATTATTAACGACATTTTAAACTGGTCCCAATAACAGAAAACAAAAATGAAGAATTAAAAATAGGTGCATGAAATAGTTACAAAACAAGCAACTAATAAGTCAATGAATGAACTCCTATATTTACTACTTAAGGGGCAGCCTTAGCAGCCGCACAGGTTCCAGGGAAACAGAGAGGATTTTGCCGACTATTTAAGACCACACGAAGGGCAGAACTTTGCGATTCGAAAGAATATCAACATCTGACATTATTAGCGACATTTTAAACCGTCACAATACACAGAAGTGTCCCGAACTGGATATACAAACACTGTAAAAAAGAAATTTCACCAATATTAGCCGCTCTTTATAACAACTCAATTGAATTACATTACTATCCAACTGAATTAAAAATCGCAAAAGTTACCCTTGTTCCCAAGAGCTCTGACACCTCCCTTCCGAAAAACTCTCGTCCGATTTCAATCCTACATACAACTGGTAAAATCTTTGAAAAATTAGTCCATGCACCAACTTACTAATTATTTGCATGAAAATGGGCTTTTATCACAAAATCAGTTTGGTTTCACCAAAAACCGCAACACAGAGGATGCTCTGGTATTCCTTACTGAAAAACTATACAAAGCACTAAATGAAAAACAAACATGTGTACTCTTACTTCTAGATTTCTCGAAAGCATTCGATGTAGTTCCACACAACCTACTCTTAAGCAAATTAGAGAGACTTGGTATCACTAATGGTCCACTACAATGGTTTCAGTCTTACTTATCTGACCGAACACAATACGTTCATTTAGGAGACACATCATCCTCACTTGCCTCAATTTCCTACGGTGTCCCTCAGGGCTCTATACTTGGGCCGCTTATTCTTTAATATATATACTAATGACTTTCAAAATTGTCACAGTTCAATACACTCTCAATATGCTGACGACACTGCAATCTTAATATCAGACCGTAATATAAACACACTTAACGAAAAAGTAAATAATGAATTTAAAAACATTATAACATGGGCAGAAGTAAACAAACTCTCCCTAAATCTACAAAAACAAATTACCTAGTAAAAACAAATCAAAGAACCCTGTTCAACTAAATGTAAGAGCAAAAAAACCTAACAATTATAAATCGGCTATCGTCTGCCAAGTTACTTGGTGTGTTATCCTTGATGACAAACTTTTCTTTCAAAGAACACATAAATAGTCTCATTTGCAGCAAATTGTCCTATGCTAACTATGCATTCCTTAAGATAGTTAATTTTGTTCCAAAATATATTTTTAAAAAACCTTTACTATAGTCTTGTTTATCCTCAACTACTCTACTGTCTTTCAGTTTGGGGTTGTGCAAGGCAATACCTCGCCCACAACCCTACGTTTTATGCAAACAAGAAAATAATTCGGTGTAATATAATGGCCCCGGAAACTACCGTGAACACACAACCCCAGTTACTTCAAAAATTGTCTTATTGACTAAAAAACTTAATGATATTTATACCTTAACAGTAAGTAGTCACATCTTTAAATTTATAAATTAACTGAAAATAATTTTTTGACTGGCATAATTGTAGAAAGAACCAAACTTTAAGAACAAACAATCTCCGTAGTACAAAATTCCCATACCTTAGACAAAGCAAAATTCACTCCTAACCGAAATCGCGGAGGGCCATTCTCATATAAGGGCAGTAAGAATTGTGGAATAATTCCCTAAAATGTACAGGAGTCATATCACCATTGGGTCGTTTTCCGTAGAAATATCTATAAGCTTCTTATTATCTAAATACTAACTGAGACATTCCCTAGGCCTCGTTAGATACTATTTCTACGACGAATGTGACGATTCCTATAGCACCATTAAATAATTTTCTTTAGCTCTCATAATTTCTCTTAGAATTTAAAAGTCAATGATGATAGGGGTTTGATGTTGATGAACTCACTAATAACCATATTATTTATTATTATATATATTATTATTATTATTAATATATTATTATTATATTATTATTATTATTATATTAATTATATTATTATATATATATATTAATAGATGTAGTTATAAATGGTATAATTAATTATTGTTATTTACTATATTTTATTACTTATGTATATTACTATTATTACTATATAAACTACTAGTTGTAACTAATAGTGTTTGGTGGTATTATTATTATTATTATTATTATTATTCATTATTATTATTATTTATTATTATTGATATTATTATATTATTATTATTATAACTATTATAATACTTATTATTATTATTTTTATTTTTTACTATTATTAATATTATTATTAATATTATTATATTATCATTAT